>JAOPGA020000192.1:0-34714 GCA_026419775.2 Acrasis kona
ATACAATCAACATATAATACATACTCTACCTACTTCAAGACATTAAAATCAATCATCGGCTTGAAGCAGGTAGAGTATGAAGCAAGTAGTATTCAGGATGCCATCCTTTAAGGAATTAGAACCGACGCCTAACAAGCTTGAACAAGAGTTGTGCCTTTTAATAAAACATCATTCTATTTAATTTGCTTTTTATTATACACACATCTAATTTTTGTACTATGTGTTGTCATCAAAAACACCTTGTCTTTACTTCTTTTTTTCCTTTCCGCATACTGTTTTTAATAGCTGTTTTTTACGAAAAACATACCTACTTTTCTTACTTTGTTAGAATCAAACACAAAGGTCTGGAAAAATGTATGTGAAAATGGAATTGCACATTCAAAAAAGGTTGAATATTGCTATTTTTCATAGCAAAATGCACTACTTTTTTGCTATGTTTTGGGCTTAAAATCAATGCAACATAGATGAAAAAAGTACTACTTTCAAAATCACAGGGTCTCACACGAAAGTCCTGCAGAATTGTCAAGTGAGGAACCGCCAAATCCGATTTATTAAAGTATTGGTCAACTCTTTTGGTTGTTGAGAATGGTGTATGTATTAATTGTTAATAATGAATGCACAGTATACCTCTGTTCAAGTTTAGGCGGAAATAATGAATTTTTATTCTACAGTTATTCTTTGTGACGACCGTAGGGAATCTCAAGTAGACAACCCTCATGACGTTGCACTCGCGTCAGATGATATCCAACACCTGCAACTGCTCATAGATGCATCTACAAGAAGCCATACAGGTACAGGTCCAGAAATCAATGCATACAAACCTTCCTCAGCAACTCCCATGGACTCAGTCAAGTTGCTCTGTTTCTTAAAACTACCCTAACGGGCTGGTTAATCTTACGCCCATCGACATCAATACCCGCGGAAACTCCGCAAACAAATATAAAATCGTTTCTACAAATGCTTCAACAATCAGTTGGGGAAAGCGTCTCAAGTTAGACAGAAGATCAAGAGCCCCAACAGCTCCTCTATTCCATAATAGTTGACTGTATACAAATACTTAGAAAGATGGAGGTTGACATTCGCAGATGACGCAAATATGCTACCACTCCTAGACTTTGTAAAGTGAAATATACTTAATTCCCTCTTGATAACTAAAACATGACGCAAATATGCTACCACTCCTTGATGTCACTTGTGGACATCATTTACAAAATATTGATGATTAATGACAGCTTGTCAAAAATGAGTAAAAAACCAACCGACGGCAGGACGTTTGTTCCATGGAAGAAGCACTCTTTCATAGGAACCACTCCTAATATTTTTAATGGCAAGAATACGATCGGCTTCCGATATTGGATGTCGGCCAAAAATTTTTTTAAAGATGAAGTAGAATTATCAGATTTTCTTCTGAAGGCACTAAACTACTTCATTATAGAGACTAAAGTGCCAAATGGTCTCTTGTCAGAGTATCTATCGTGTGCGAACTTTGACGCTAAATTCGTTGTGCAGAATTTCTTATTCTCACAAATCCAATCTGAGCTGAACCTTATTTCAGCCGAATATAGCCACAAGTACTATATCCTGATGAAGATAACAGAGGAGATAGTAAAAAATGCTGCAGAAGAGAAGCAAAGGCTTGAGGAAGAGAGGGAGGAAGAGAAGCAGAGGCTTGAGGAAGAGAGGGAGGAAGAGAAGGAGCAAGAGCGGCTACAGGTCGCAGAATTTAAACAGGATGATGATGTTACTCCTCGTATTTTTTTTGATGCATTAGCAAATAAAAATTACGAAGTAGTATGTTCTATGCTGCTGCGCAATAAATGGTTCAGGAGGATTGTTGAAAAAGACCAATGGATCGAGATCGCAAATTCAGTCAATGTCGAAATGGCTGATCGATTCATTGACATGTTCAGTGAGATAGAAAGGTATGATTGCCTTGAAATTTTAATTTTCAGATTGAATTATTAAATAAAAAAGTTTTAAAACTCTTTTGCCTGTTACAATTCGATATCGTCCTTCTCAAGTCAAATTAGCCAACTTGTTAAATGTTGGTTGTACTTCACCATGTACATATGGAACAAATATATATTGTTGTTGTTGGTTCATCTTTGTATCTTGGTGTTAGTGTCTTGATGCTGATGAAATCAATTGTTTTAGGAAAAATAAATTACAAATTATGAAAAATTCATTTATTATGGTCTGTATTGCATTGTCAACATTGTTCAATTGTTGTATCTTGCAAATTGCGTGTCTAGAATATTATTTCTCACACTACTAAGGTAGTCAATCCCAGCTGCAGGTGCTGGTACAGCGGCCGGTGGTACATCATTACATCTCTTTAAGGTAACTATGTTACCGAACGAACCACGGTTGATGATGTAATGTAGTAGAACTAGTGCATGTGGCGGACCTGGAGCCACCCAAGGTGTCATTGCAACTCCTGGATACGAATTAGGTGCGTTATGACCAACACCATTATGCCACCTATCGCTCAAGCTCAAGTTAGTGTAGGTTCTTTTGTAAGGAGTGAAGCGAAATATAGGGTGGTTTGTATTCACAATATGAAGTAGCGTCATGTGGGTAAAACTTTGAAGAAAACTTGTATAAAGCAGTATTCTCCTTGAGTTACTTGCGTTCGACACTTTCACCTTAATCATCCACGCCAGGGATCCTGCTGTTACGTCATTGTTTAGAAGTAAACCACCTAAACGGTCCTTGTCCTTGAAGCTCAATGAAACTTGCGTTCTTTTTATTTTAATTATCCCATTTAGTTGAAAGTAGCTGGTTATGTCATAGACTTGAGCAACATTGTTCTCAGATGCATTCGTCATAAGGAAATAGAGCTTGGCTGATACTATTTGATTTGATTTGACATGCGACGTATCAATGTCATCCTCCCAATCATAATCGCGTGACAGATCAATGTCATGTTCATAAGCAAAACTTGATGTGTCAACCAATGATGATGTGTCAGTATCCATGAATACAGGTATGCTTTGGATTTGTTAATAAAAAGTTAATGGGCGATAGTCGCTCGACTTAAAAGCAATTACAACCTCGCAATCTCAGATTCATGCTCCTATCTTCCTCTGTTTCACGTCTTCAAGAGCATCTTTTACAGCATCAAGTCCCTTTACTTCAACCACTTGAAAAATTTCATAAACTGAATCGTCGTCTTCAATCTCAGTTAACTTGGAGTTCCAGTCTGAGGGAACTGGGGCATTTATTTTTGTGGTCATGTCATCAAACAATTGTTCTTGAAAGTTTGATCCAGAAGACAACAATTTTGCAGTAGCGTTGCTCCTTTGGATGACTCCATCATACTTTTGGGACTTTTCCTTGTATTTTTTACGGTACTCATCGTTGATTTTTTTTACGCCAGCACTGACTTCAGTCAATGATGATGTCGTTTTGCTTGCAGTACTGATGAACTGTATCACCTTTGACAATATATGCAATGCCTTCTCTTCCAGGAATCTCATCTGGTAGTAGTTGTGACATTGACCAGGCCAGTGGTCAAATGTCTTCTTGGTGGCTCTACACCTGTCTGTAGGTATAAACTCTGGTCTGGTGGTATGAAAGTGGTTGTTAACAACCAAGCACAGCACGTCTCTCAATCCAACCAACTCTTCTAAATCATCTTCTTTATCAAATGTTACCCATTGAATAACATCCATTCTTTGCACAAATTTCCCACATGAACCATCTGGAAGGCTGAACTTTTTACACGAAAACTCTATTAGTTCGTTTAAAAAGGCTTCTGCATTCTTTCCTGTTATGGTGTCATTCTTTTGAACACGCTTGCCAACTCTCGCCATAGTCTTGTATGTTTCTTCAATGCTGAGGAGTGATGTCATTGTACTTTTCTTTCAATATCATTATAGTACAGTTTGTGATGAATTTGTACGAGTTGGATGACAACCTGTCACACAAATTAGGATACACTTCTCACCAATTATGATCAGCAACTTCATTTGGACTCTTTGGTTTTTATTTATCGACAATACCGTTATGACCTCGACAAAAATTTGATGGAGAGTGAGCATAGCCAGTGAGAAGACAACATTACTCGTGTTCACTGACTCGAAGTTGTTGTCTTTAAAGGAAACCCAGGCATCCCAGAGTCAATTTAGTGTACATTGAAAAAATTGAGGAGTTTAATGTGACGTCGGAAAAAGACCTCAATCCGAAAAAGAATCAAATGATGTGAAAAGGTTGTTTTATTGTGTTTAAAAATATTAACAAATTACGCAAGAACTTGGAACTACCTTCCTAACGTATTGAAGTAGAAGGTCAATGTCCTCCGGATTATCAAGTAAATCTTCAATGTCGTTGTTTTCTAATTGCTTGACGTCGCCAGGGTATTGTTGTAATCTTTCATTTCTAATTGCCGTTTCATCATTGTACTGATCCATGTACTTTTCTAAAAGATCACCAGTTAAATTCGTTGCTTTACCCTCTCCTTTTTCTAGTGTTAGCTCCTTGTAAGATCTGAGCACGTCTTCAACGAATGCAAAAGCCAACCTTTCGTTTGTGGCACTATCTGTTAACGCGAATACTATAACATCTCCGCTGATTTCTACGTGTATGTCGAACCTAAATATAAATAAACCTTTAATAAGTGTTGTGTTCACTCACTCTGGGTGACTAAATGCTTTTCTAGTTTTTTTCTCTTGCTCTGGTATTCTTGTCATGATCTTTTGAATGAAGAGTAAATTTAGTGGTCTGTTGTTAACAGGTCGAGAGGCGACATAAGCATCAGGAAGGTTTAGGTTCGCCACCAAAGAAAACAGGATCGGCATATTTTTGTTGATTTTCTTGTAAAAAGTAAAAAAGGATTTTAGACAGAATCTCAAAGTGAAAAGATCAATTTATAAAACTTGTTCAACAATCACGACTCCTTCCTTCTCAAGCTCCTTAAGCACATTTTCATAGAGTACCTTCTCATTAGGTCCGACCAAACCCTTGTTCTTGATCTGTCCTCTCAAAGTCATGACGCTAGCAATTGCAACTGGAAGACCAACAGTCAAAGAAGTAGCACTGGTCAAGTCATTTCCATAAACACACAAGGATGCAGTAATCTTTCTAATGTGACCACTTCTTTGTTTAATTTCAAATTCGTGCAACATGAAGATCATGTCCTTTTCACGTGGACCATAACTCAAGCGATCCTCTAATACCGCACATAAGGCATCAATAACTTTGAGGTTCTTGTCGACTTTCTCTTCCCATAAGCCCATATCCTTCATGCACCTGATAAAAGTAGAAACATCTTGTTCTGCACTTTCTCTTGCTTGGTTGACCAAACTGCTCAAATAACCATCATCACCACTGGGCTCCGGTAATGAGTCCATGTACACTTGTAACAAGTTTTCAACAACTCCCTGTTCGCTTCCGTCGCCAGCACTCGGTAATTGAGCCAGAATCAAATCCTTCCACGCGACCTCCTTATGATCCTTGACCATGTCCCCAATCAATTCCTCGCTGGTAAGTTCCAACACTGCAAACATTCTAAACATTAGACAGAATTGAGGGAATCTCAAGGTGCCTCTCATAAATGTTTTCAAATGACTGCTATCGATGCCATAGTAATCAATATACTTTAGAGAATCACGATTCGGAATCATTTCAAAAGCAAAACCAGGATACTGCGACAGCTTCTTGTTGGCCATCATCAAGTATTTACCCGGAATTTGCACTTTATTAGAATCATACAAAAACAATGCATCATTTCCAGCGGCTCTCAACACACCTTTCGGACTCCAACTAAACTTGTAGCCGAGCGCATTGTTAGAGTGGTCGGGCGACGGCAACGCTCCACAATAGCTCTTGAAGCTCACCAAAGAATCAAAATTCGAATCCAATCGCTCTCTCGACAAAATGTTCATGACGGTCAAATGATCGATTCCAGGATCCAAACCCATCTCGTTCAAAATCATGATTCCTGCTTGCTCAGCCTCTCGATGCAATTGTTTCATTTCTTCGCTCACGTAACTAGCGGTCACCATGTCCGTCGATTCCTTGATGCATAATTTGGCGATCATCGGATGTAATGGAGCTGGCACCAAACTAATCACCAAATCATGTTGACGAATTAAACGTTGAAGGTATTCGGTTTCGTTGGTCACGTCCAATTCCACAAAATCACACTTTGATGTGTCCCTGTTAAATGTGTCCAAGTATTCCACGAACGATTGTTTGATTGATTTCATGTTGATTCCCGCGATGGTCACCTTGTTGATTACGTCGGTGTTGCGTAACAAGTATTCGACGACGGGAGGCACCACGTATCCGCTTCCTAATATCATCACTCTCCTCTCGGCATGCGTCGGCCTTTCTAATTCCAATTGTTTTTCGTTTTGATTCCTCAACGTGTCAATGTATTTGTAGGGCGGCGTTAATTTTCCGTTGGCGGTGATGATTGATTTGTGTAATTGTGGGGGTAATTCGTCCATCATGTCTTGGTATTTGGATGGATATTTGCTCTTGGCCAACGGTGCTACGAATGGGAGCAATGCATCTCCAAAGTAAGTCGAAGAGCTTCGTGGGAATTCTGCTGGCAGGTGGTCCACCGCTAACATTGCGACTCCATCTCCATGAACAACGTTATCGTGTCGTTGACCCGACATGATGTCATATACGTACGTCGGGTCGCTGATGCTTGTCGACTTGACCAAAAACTCGATGCTTCCCTTGATGTCACATGAAATGTCGCCGACGGCAATTAATGGGAATTGATCCTTTTTGATTAGTTCCTTGGCTTGTTGATTGGAAATCAATCTTGGAAAATTATAATCCCAATACATTCCGTTAAGAAGCACTCTGGTGTACGGAAGTACGTTCTTGTGGAAACTAGGTCCGTAGTTGTGTGGATTGGTGTAATAATCTTGCTTGTCGAATGATTGAGATGGATCCTTTGGTTCGACCATGTCTTCGGCTTTGGCTACCATGATGTAAATTAATGAATTTTCTTCCCTTGTGAATTGATTGTTCTTCTTGCGATCCCATAGCTCTTTTAATTCGTGACGATTGATTTTCTTGTGTGGAAATAATGTCAATAATTCTAAAATGCCAGACGAAACTGATCCGCTGCCGGTTATGGTAAATGTCATTGGGAATAGCTCTGGTGGAAATCCATATCTACGAATGTTGGGTCCTGCTGTTCGTATGGCATCTTTACAAATGTCTAGACTTGGATAATTCTTGCTCCAACCAAAGTTGATGAACTGCGTGCTGAATCCGTACTCTACCAATAATCTTTCACCAACAATGTGTAAGGTGTCAATGAGACCTGCATAGCCAGCAAATGGACCAAAACGTACTAATCTTTGACCCTTGTCGTCAACAATCCTCTCGTAGTCGACAAGGCGCACATTCTTTTCTAAAATGTCATCTAACATGGGCATGTTGGCTGGTTGTGCCTTGATTGTGTGCGAAAAACACACATATGTTTTATCTGGGATGAACAATTCGCGTGGGACCTCTTTTACTGCAAATATGGCATCTGCTTCTGAAAGATCTTCCTGAATGATTGCACCACTCTCTTCGAATTCATAATCACTGTAGCATCTGGTGTTACTGGGCTGTACAATCACTTTCAGGTCTTCTTTAAAAATCTAGGTAGGTGGTTACAAAATGTACCGAAGACGATCACTTACTAATTCTCTGACGTGTTTGGGAGTTAAAGGAACTCTTCTCTCCCAACAGTTCTTATCCTCTCTTCTGATACCGATTGTGGCATACAGCCTCTTATGTAGGGCTTGTGAACTTCTTCCCACAAAACGGAGCATTCTATTAATTTTGATTTAAAATATATCAGTTTATGTTGTAATTAAAGTAGTAGTTGAGTACTTCTATTTTTATAACAAGAATTAAAATCTTCAAATGGTTAAGCAGAAATACTTCTTGAAGTCTTGTTCAGGTTTTATTAGTTCTCAGAATATGGATAGTGAGTGGATATATATTGGATAGAGCATCTGATGTTGTACCTTCAGAAATCAGGTGATCACCAGATAACAGTAAATCATGCGGTGCTTTGATTGAGATTGAGCTATTTTTTTACCAATCTCATTGATTTAAGCTTGGCTGACTAACAAACTGGATAAGTGATCATTGAAACTATCTTTTATTGTGTTCATTGACATCTTCCAATGTTCTTGAACTTTGGTTTTGAATTTTGAATATCTTGTTGTAAAGAGCCAACTTTCTACCCCGAAATTCAAGGCAAACTTTTTCACATGAACAGCATTCCATCATTTGAGTGGTCCTATAGCGCGACTTCAATCACAATCGCCGTCTTCTTAGTTAGACCAGTCGAAGACTCCGAAATCAACATCCAAGTTACTGCCTCACACTTGAAAGTAGTAGCCAACAAGGAGAAATTATTTGATGTAAGTTGTCAAACAGGGCAATTCAATTAATGGTAATAGTTGGATCTTTCTTTCAAAACCGATCCAGATTCCTTTACTTGGGTAAACAAAGAAGATCAGATTAGAGTCACACTCGTCAACAAGAATAATGAAGAAATAACCTCTCCCGTCATTGCACCTCTCAGAATGAACCACGTACATTTAGAAAACTCGACCGTATGTTAATTCTTTTTTAATCCCACGCATCAACCATTAACAGGTAACAACCTTTGAGGAGGAAAACCCACCACTACAACTAGAATCACTAAGTGAATTCTTCAATGACGTCCGTGATGATTTAATTACCTACAGCGACAAATTCTCCGTATATGCAAAAGAAAAGGAAAATGAACTTTTTGAAAGCAGCGACCTCACATCCATCCCAGTGGAAGAAAGATTAAGGTTAGCAGAGGAAAGATACCAACAAGCAGTGTCACATCCAGGATCTGACCTACAAGGAAAATTAAAGCTTTACAAAGAAGGTGCCGCTCTTGGTCACGTCAAGTGTAGATTAAACGTTGCAAAGATCCTACAAAGCAAACAGTCAACCGAACCAGATGCTCTAAAGAAGGCCTTTGACAATTATCTGGCAGCAGCCGTCGACAATCAGTCAGGCGTAGCTCTATTCACATTGGGTCGTGCATACCATCACGGAACACTTGGTGTCACTGCTGATCCAAACACATCAAAAATGCTTTACGTCAAGGGAGCCATCGTCGGCGATGCCAACTGCATGTACGAACTTGGTGAGATGGCAAGAGAGGAAGAAGACTTGGACAAGGCCATCGCATGGTGGCACTTGGCTTTGAACAGAGGAGATCCAAGAGCAGCCCAAGCGATCGGTGCACTACAACAAAATCCTGAGATTGCACACACATACTATGCATACGCACATCAAGTGTCCGATACATATGCCATACCAGAAGAACTCATTCTTGCACTAGCAGGTCTCGCCGACAATGAAGATGATGCTGACTGGGAAGACGTTGGAGATGATGCCGATGATGATTCTGAGGACGCCATCTTTAAGCGTGCATTAAGGAATTTGAGCGGAGGCGCAACCGCATCCACAGCGGACGAATTGGCTTTGGAAAGTTTATTGAATGAGTTCATGGGCGGAGGTGCATTACAAAAAACACAAAACTCGACTGTTACAATCGAAGAAGTACAAGAGGAACCAGTAGTGGTCCAACAACCAACAGTCGTCAAGAAGCAAGTCGTCAAAACTGCACCAGCGCCAGCACCAGCAACAACGAGCGTTGCCAGACAAGTAGTTCCAGCACCCACAACAGTTTCCACCACAACAGTTGCTAATCCAAGTACATCCAGTAGAGTAGTTGAGGACTCAGTACCAGTCACAAGCGATCCAAACGTACCAAGCAAATTATGGAAGGTATTAGAGTGGGGATTAACCGCCGGTATCATTGTAGGATCGGGAGTGCTTGTCCACACCATGATTAACAAATCATTTGGAAGAAGATAAAAAAACTATTTTAAATTTATACATGTACATAATTCTTGATCTTTGATTGGTATTTTTGATTTGTCACATAATAGGGAAGCTCCGTTTCTAACTTGTGGTGTTTGGTTTTGATGTGTGTCAAGCAACCTGACTTGATTTGTTCTAATGTTCGTTTCGTAAGATTGTCCCTTCTGACTGTTCCAAGTAATTACGTGGTCCGTATCTCCAAAGCTCTTTAGCGAGGCAAATTGTATTGGTTGGCAAATGTCACGGAAAGCGCTCAACCTTTCATCGGCTTTTGCTGCGCTCTGTTGTGCGATGGATAATTGTTCTTGTAAAGTTCTCTCACTCTTGTAAAAGGCTCCATGATTGCAGGGACACCACCGATCGGAAACACCAGCTTGAGCGCACGTCCTGTCCTTCTTGAAACTCTCCTCAAACAATGACCCTTCTTGACGTCCCGAAGAAAATGAGAATTTAATCATGGACTTCATGGTGTTCACTACGTCTCTTGGTGAGGTCACGATTTGTTGGTTGTGATAAAAGTGTTTCCAAGCATCTGGATATTTTGATGTTAAATGTTGTGGCATTATGGCTATAAGCAGTGGAAGTTTGGACTCTGCATGACCCATGCTGGACGAATAGTAATCCTCTCCAGTAGTTTGACCGGTTCCTCCTCCGCTGATAATTATGCTAGTGTGTGGATGGTCTGATGTAATGTCCTTGACCAGGGATGAGAGGATGGCATCCAGAACTGTGTTCATTTCATGTCGGTCAAAGTGAATCAAACTTGTCCTTCCAACACCTCCGTACTTGTTCATAAAATCTCTTGTGTAGTCGACAACATATTGTGCGTGGTTTCTACCGGCCATACATGTTTTTTTGGTACCGCAGAATAAGTTCGATAACGAGTGGTCAACTTGTTTGGTGTGCTTGTAATTGGGAAGAGGAACTAGTTTTCCACTGGCCGAACGGACACGAGGACATTGTGTGGTCGCGTACATTGTGACATGACCGTATTTTTTGGCAAGTTTCACGAGGCGCTTAGGATGAGATAACGTAGTCTTGGTAATGCTCTTGTTTATGGTGGAGTGTCTGAACATTTGGAAAACTCTGTGTTGAGAGTGAATGTCGTATTCCAAGTCCTGTATGGTCATTATTAAGTGTCGCATCTGCCTCATAAAGTTTGCTCTTGACGCACCCTCTATAACAATGTGCATAATGTTGATGGGATGAGGCTTGTCAGACAAAAGTAAGTTGGCTTCGTTAAACCGTGTCTCATTCCTAGCAACTCTCACTTTTACATCAACCTCTTTCCTGCAGCTTAATCGCAGTATCTCGTGATCTGTATCATACTCGACGTTGTTCTGGTCCTTGTCATATTTGACATGAACTATAGCTTTCTTGGACTTTTTAACATTAACTGGGTATGTGTCTCTTTTGGTTCGTAGTAATGCGTCTGACTCACACCTAACTTTTAACTTGCTCTCATCTTGTTGTAACCACAATCGGCTGCTTGTAAAAGGACATTTTTCTTCTAGCTTCGGGGATGGTCTTGTGTTAAAGCTCTCAATTTGTGTTCCGTCCTCCCGCATCAATGTTGTGTATCGTCGGGAGAGGTATAAAGCAAGTACTTGAGCTGTTCGCTATTTTTTCAGAAAACAACCCGGTTATCCAACATTCAACAGCATCATTGGTCTGTTCTAATAGGTTCGAACGAATCCTCTTAACGCTACCGTCGTACGACTCGGTTTTCTTCTCACGTCTATAATTGTACATGCCATCGTCAATGTGTTCGTTCAAATCGACTCTGAAGCTCCGCACTTGTGCCGAATCTTTTCTAACAGTGCGTATTCTATTTCTTCTATTAGTCTGCTTAATGTAAAAGTATGTCAGTGTGGAAAACGAGAGTAATAAAACAATCACAACTACTACTCTTTTTAGTGGTATTGATCCCCTATTGTTGAAGTTTGAGGGCGATAGCTGACTGTTGCTGCGCGACATCGGCTTATGTAGTTGTGGTGATGTTGGTGAATACGCAGGCGCTATTGGATTATCAAACTCCTCATCCCCATGGTGTACGGTGGGAGAATGATTATGTCTAGTTTTTAGTGTAGATGGCTCTCTGTTCTTAAAAATCTTGAGAGGAGATGGCGGTATGGCATAGTCAGAGGCCTGCATCTCTCCGTTACTTTCGTTTAAATTAATTTAAACTCATGTCAAATGTCGAACTACGTTTTTGAGCGTGTCTTTGTCAGACGTCAGTTTTTTATAACTTTTGATGAGTCAAAAATTGTCCATGGGGGTTATTCATTACCCACGTCAGGAGGAGGGATAAAGAACCTTTTATTATACCATCCAAAAGGTACCAACCGTTTATGAGTGGATTTTACGTTGCTGACTGACCATTTAAAGTGATAATAAATCTCTTCAGGTCTTATCACAATAACACTACATTTCAATGACACAAACATTAATACTTTATTGTATAAACAACCCTGTTCTCTCGATTGACCCGCCACCGCAATATATACTTTCATCTACAACAATCTTCCACAAACAGTCCAGCCTTTACACTTTCATAATTAACTCAGGAAATGGCAAATGTCATACAACCAACTTTTAGCTTCAAACTATATCTGTTCTTCTCCTTTAAAGTAAATGTATTGTCAACGAGAAATCCGAGGCCTCTTTTCTAAAAAAGAATTATACCAGCGGTAAACTATCCATAGCATGGCTGTTGTAATGCTATTGACCTTTGATATAGAACGTGCTAACAAGGTATGAGGCCTGTGCCGATGGCCGCATAGTGGTGGAAACCCATCCGATTATAAAAGTTAATATTTTTGTAAAAAAAATTAATTTTAAACTTTGATCGATATGGTTGATGTTTTACCTCCAGCAGATTCAGTGGTTTATCAGGAATCAACACACAAAACGGTAGATGGAAGGGAGATTTATTATTGCGAAAGTTATCCTAAGGGTGGGGTGCACCGTGCAGCTGTAGCAGTTGTTCATGGTTTGGGGGAACACTGTGGGAGGTACAAAGAACTAAGCAGCACCTTAAACAACATTGGGGTATCTGTTCATTATATTGACCTTCGTGGGCATGGAAAAAGTGATGGCCCTCGAGTCTACGTAAACAGATTTGACGAATTCCTCGACGATGTCGATGTTCTACTAGGAAACATTACAAAAAACCCTGAAAACACAGGAAAACCAGTGTTTCTATTTGGCCATAGGTAAGTTCCATACAAATTCATCGTTATAATCTTACATTTAGTATGGGCGGGTGTATATCTGCACTTTACGTTCTCGAGCGCCTAAAGAACAGAGAATATAGCCAAAGCATAAAGGGTCTCATTCTGAGCAGCCCAGGTCTAGCATTCGCAGAAGGAAATACAGACAGTTGCACAGTGTTTATAGGAAAGATATTATCTGTCATCTTCCCGAACTTCCCTCTGAAAGGCATAGATGTTAATAATCTTTCAAGAGATCCTGAATGCATCAAAGCCATTACCAACGACCCACTAGCCTTCCACGGAAAGGTTCCCATTAGGACATTAACTGAGTTTTTAGGTGCCCAACAAAAAATAGAAAACAGCCACAAAGAAGTCACTATTCCACTGTACATATTCCATGGAACTCTAGACAAGTTGACTTGCCATAAGGCCAGTAAAATCTACCATTCGGGCATTGCCTCCACCGACAAAACGATAAAAATTTATGAAGGTCATTTCCATGAATGCATGAACGACATTGAGAAGCACATTGTGTTCAAAGGAATCGTGGATTGGATCGAGGAGAGAGTTTAATGTGTATAATAAATATTTATTTTCAATTCTACCATTCGTCTCTTTCTCCTTCCCTGTTCCTCAACTCCTTCATCATCATTTTATATTTTTCGTAGATTTGGTGTATCTTTGGCATTGTCTCTCTGATATGCTCTTCTGTTAATTCCGCATCCTGACCGTGTAATGATTTGTATTTGTCTTGGAAGTTTACAAGCCAGTTTTTAATAGACTGGGTGTCTGAAATGAGTTCATCAGTTGTCCTGGATCTGATGTCGTCATCAGGAATTGGTTCAAGATCTTTTGATCTCGAATTGTGCATCAGTCTGAGAAAAGCATTATAGGCGCTAAGTTTTAATAACACCCTCCTCCAACGAGGGCTCAGCAAAATAAAAGAGTGGTCTCTTTGATCAACCAATCTCTTGAATGAAGCATAGTCTATTACATATTTATCATTAAAAATACATTCAGAACGGAGACTCTGCATCAGCATATCTAGTTCCGTTACATTCTTTTCAATTAGGTTCTGAACAATATAATCGTCATAACCATCTAAGCAGTTAACTACGTTTGATTGTACTAGTCTGTTCTTAATATCTTTTAATTTCCATATTGCACTGTTGGAGAACCTTTGGCTATATTTTGACATGTCTTTGTAGATATGGTCAAGAAGGTCTCTAGACTCTCTGAGGCAAGATATTTGTTCACCGTACTTTGTGTACATTTGTATTATTTTTTTATTATTAATTGGCCATTGGCTCCGTGTGTTTCTAATAGACAAGATAGTTGCAATTGGAACAACTATAATACAAACAAACCAAGACAAGACTATAATAGTGATCATCACAGGTCCTAATGTTGTATCAACAAAGAAGGCGCTTCTTATATTAGAGCACCTCATCCAAGTTAAAAAAGACAATATTATAATTGCAGTTTGCATTGTATTGTGTATTATGTTTGTTGATAGAGTTCTCCATACCCCACCTCGACTTATTAATATCCACTCAAATATAGCACACAACACAAAGAGAATACATAGTACGCCAGATTGCCACACTTGATATCCATCAGGGAAAGAAACTAAAACAATTATAATACATAACCTGATTGTAATGTGCTTGATCGCATAGTACAGCGCTGCAAGTTTACAAGAGTAAGAACTCAATAAATGTACAATATTAAAAGTAAAATGGTCATCTCTTCTTCTTTGTTTGTGATCATACATTACAAATTCAAATTCTGACACTTGTATGCGAGAATGATATAATTTTGAAGAGAACTGAAGAGGAGGTATTCCTAGACTGTGTATCGATACATAAAAAACATCATACACCCTGAGGAACAAGAGTGTTATGCTACACAAAGAAGCGATTATTAAAGTAGGAATGGATGGGAACAGATTGTAGGTAAAATTTACACAAAACGAACTTTTCGAACCAATATAACCACACATACCAAACACACAAACATATAATAAAAATGGAGACAAAATAATTTTGATAAAAAATGATAACAACCGCTCGAGGGTCAATAAGCTTTTCAAATGTAATTTTGTTCCAAAGTGTAAACATACTCTCCAAGCAATAATAGCTATGGGCATTATAATTACCCACGGCAGAGCAGACCACATACTAGCATTTGCTGCATTGTAAATTTGACCTCTTTTCACAGATAGCAAATCAAAATTGAAGTATAAGCACACTCTAGATACTTGATAATATAAATACGGAAGCTCAAAGTCAAACACCCAAAGTAATCCTAAAATCTGCATGTGGTCTATAAATGACGACATTCCATCCATTGTTCTTTTGTCTTGTGACATGATTGAATTGATAAATCGAGAGATGCCAGCTTTGAATGCTGTTATCTTTGTATTTGCTTTTACTTGCACTTGAAAGTCATATTCAATATCTTCGTCATTAAATGCCTCAGGCGATTGGACTGCATTTTGGTCTGTTACTAGTTCGTCGTCGCATGCTATGCATTCTATGTGGTCCTCTTCATCTTCGCTCATTGTAATGAAAAGTTTGGCGGAAAAAACGCAACATGGGTGTTCATGAAAGACTTGAATAAATTGCCAATTAATATTTATTAATTACTTTACTTGAATTGGACTGTTCCTCGCGCAAAAGCTGCATAAAAGACAGCCCCAAATAAATTAACTCCAATCATCACATTAAAAATGTTATCCCAAGGAGAGGACGGAATAGTGGAGTCGACTATTGGGGCTACATCCAACAACCACCCAGTAATTAAATTACTTATGATACCAGGGACTGTAGCAAAGGTATTTGTGATTGAGTACAGCATACCTGCATATTTTGGACTCAAATCAATCATATTCACGTTATGACCACTGCGACTGAACGAACAAAAACCACAAGCAACACAAATGACGATTGTAGAGAGGATCAAATTCGTCATGGTAAAGCGAAGAACAAAATAACAAATGGAAGGTACAATCAAAGACAAGCACTGCATAATCTTTCTAACGTTTGCAACACTAACTTGAGCCTTGTTTATCAAAGCATCACTTACAACGCCGCTTACAACGGACATGACTGCAACAACAATATAAGGCAGCATGGTGAAGAGGCCGACCCTTTCGAAACTCACACCAAGATACAAGAACAACTTTGGAAGATAAGACAACAAGATATACCATTGGTAATTAAAACATGTATGAGCAACAACAACCGCCCACACACCCATATTCGAAATAATTTGAACAAACAAAGAACGCTCACTTTTATCATTCGATTGGTTAGCCTCCGCCGAAGCATCTACTTCATCTTGGATGGTTTTCTCAATGTAATGCCTTTCGTGACCAGAGATGAATGTATTATCTTGTGGCGTGGCACTTGTAAAAAACAAATAAAATGCTCCCCAAATGATGCCAGAAAAACCATAAATGTAAAATGTCCATTCCCATCCTATTGAGTTTGATATCAAAGGACTAAAAATAAGAGCCGATAGAGTACCAATTTCAAGACCCACAGATGTGACAGTGCTCTGAGTGGTTCTTTCTGGTTTTGGAATCCAAATTCCAGACAAGTGGTTGACTGCTGGAAAATTCACACCCTGTCCGAGACCTTGAAAATGATTTAAGAAAGTATAAAAATGTTTTGTTTACCTAATCCTACACGTGCAATTATGATCCATCCAAACCATTTTTCTGACAAGTCGGCTGCTATAGGTGTTACCAGCGTGAAGCAGCACCAAACACAAACTATTTATAATTAAGAATTATTTTGAACAGACAAACCTCCTGTGAATAAAACTACCTTGCCTCCAAGCCATTTTGATATAAAAGCACCGGGTAATTGAGTCACAAGGTACCCATAAAAAAATGCACTCAGAATGTTTGCCTGTGTGACGTTGTTCCAATTGTACTGCTCTGACATTGGTATGATTGCAACACTGATCAGTGCTCTATTCAAGTAGCAGATTAAGTTTGAGAGTAGAATCATAAAAGATAAAATGTAACGCTGTGGGATGTAGAACGAAGGTTTGTCCTGTACATTTAGTAATGGTGTTTCATCGGTCAGATCTATATTTTTCATGTCATTAACATATTGTTCCTCCTTCCTTTCCATGTTTCCGTGCAACTCCGTTCATGATACATTGATGTTTACAAAAATAAGAACGAACCCAAATGCATTCAAACCAGTTTGTTGTCATGAAGGTAAATTATTTAAAATTTGTAGATCGAGACAAACTTGTTCATGACGAAACATCCAGAGAGTCCAAAGTGGTGTTGAACGAAAAAAGAGTGAACAAAGAATGGTTGAATTATCAAAAACCCTTTTTATTTATTCACAACTTAAAGTTATTTAAAAGTTGAACTTGTAGGTCCACTTGTCTTTACCTCTATTCACAGTTCCATACTTTCCGACACTTCCAACAGAGACTTGTCTGATTCTTACAACGCACTTATTCGCATCAGCCACAGGACCTGCAAGCAAAGCATTAAATACATCAGGTGTTACGTCATCGTGACCAACTGTAATGTGTGGTGTGAATTGTGAAAAAACATTTGGAGACCCAAATTCCTTGATCATTTTCTTCTTGAGAGATCTAGTTGGCTCTGGTAGATGCTCAATCCATTCTGGTTCTTGTTTTTTGGCATTTTCGTCAATGTAAGGATATGTTGCATTTACAATTCTGTCGGATAAATTTTGAAGGCATGCAGGAAGGTTGGTGTCCCATAGAGCGTATGTGTTGGAGGGTGCACCTGGGTTGAGTCTAGGATTGGATTGTAGAACGCAGTCATACTTGTAGTTGGACAATGTTTTGTAAAGACTTTGGTAAATCTCTTTTTCGTGCTTTACGTAGAATGAAGTGAGGTACATTGTGATGTGGGGTTCTGATTGCGCAATAAGGTCTATTTGTTGATTTGGGTCGTGGGAGGTGATGAGTCGGTTGATGCGTATCGCTTCACTGGCGCAGCTCTGTCCAAGTTTAATGTGAACGTTGAGGGGGAAGACTTCTTGGGCTTTAACCACCGCTACGACAAAGAGCACTAGAGCAAACACTTTGTTCATATCCACGCGTTTGACGCTTTTTTTTAAATTGTACAGTAAGCAAGGTATCTTCCGAATAAATAGGCATCATTCGGAGTTACTATGGAGTTAGTTTTCACAAGACTTCAATGTTGAAGTTCAAGTAAAAGTTTGCTTACATGCTGAAATAATGAGTGAGATAATTGGCGGGATTCAAAAGGAATTTCGCAACAGACTTTTAATATATTTGAACCGTGCTCACATGAAGCTGAGCATTTAAATTATTCATGTTTGCATACTGTCTCTAAGGATATTGTGGCGATGAATCCATTTTGGGTTCAGTTTGATTATTGTAATTGTTGGAATCAATACTGAATCAGAATTGGCGAACATCAGTATGTTGCAATGAAATTACATAGATGAAGCTATTATTCATCTCAAAGGTATACACACACTTAAAAAGAGAGGATGCACTAAGATCACTTGTAAACCTCAAAGAACTATGTAGTCTTAAGATAGATGACTGTCCGAACAAATCATTAAAAACTTTTTATGTAACAAATAAATAGCTATACACCACTTTTCAACATTAACTGGTTTTATTGCAATTTTTCTGGTGATTTTCTCAAAGGTGTAGAGAAGTCTAACTTCTTGCTTGATGTAGGAGACCTTGACTGTGTCAAAGGTGTCTTGAACAAATTATAAAAATGACGAGGAGAGGGTGTCTCTATTCCAATTGAGTTGTTAACTCCAGAATCCTCGGTAGCTTTGTTTGGACCATTTAAAAGTTCCTGCATCATTTCTTCCCTGCTCTTTGATTTGACTGACATGCTACTAAGAGAGTAATTTAAGAACTTTGTCAAAAGCGGATCCTTGGTTTTGTTATTTAACTCTTTTAAATAACTGTCCGCGCCCATATCGATAAACTCCTTCTTGCACGCAGCTATCACATGTTAATAAGACTAAATAAAATGTAACCTACGATTTTGCAATAGCCAATAAATAAAACCTACAACGGGAGCCTGTACGTTGGGGTCATCTGTTTTTGATAAAATTTCGACCGACGAATTGCACATGTTCAACCTCTTCAATTGGATGCAAGGTTCGCCTCCATCTTGTGCAAATAGCTGTAGTGTTCTAGCAACTGTTTCCTTAACTCTATCTGGTTTAGTTTTGAGAGCTATTGAAAGCGCTGACAATATTCCTGTGTCTAGGGAGTTGCTCCTATTACTTGCTTTGTTGTGTCAAAATTATTCTAAATGTGAATAGTACCAAATAAACAAAGTTGATGTAAATCTTCTGCAGCTTTGACATCTTCTGTTTGGGAATCCAATTTCTTTAATAACGACCTAACTTCGCTTTTAATAACAGAAGGAGTTTGATCAGGCAAGGTAAACCCACTTCTAGGTGTCGCGCTTTGTGGTGTAAACTTGACAGACGAGCTTTGTATACTAGAATTCAAACTTCTTTTCGACAAAGGTGTATTATACACTGAGGAGGCAGGAGAGGAGGATCCTGTGCTTACTCTATCTTCAGAAGTTGTGCTGGTGTTATTGGGACTTCCTACGTTTGGTTTTTGATTTGCGGAGGGAAGGTTCTCTGTCGAGTCCTGTTGATCTGACATTGCCGTTTTATTGTATTAGCGGTATGTTCGGACAACCATAGGCGTAATAACTCTCCCCTAATCACAATGAACCGCAATAACCAGAAGAGGGGGCAAAAGCGGTCTTCGGGTACCAGGAAGGAAGCCAGTTATTTTTTAAAAAGCGACTTCATAAGTTAAAAGCGGGGGTAACCGAGAATTGAACTCGGAACCTTCCGCACCCTAAGCGGAAATCATGCCAATGTCTCTATTTCTAGACCATTACCCCATTTACAAAAATTTATTCAGTAACATATAGATGGTAATCAATAAGTCTACTACGATTTATTAACAGTTTGTTAAGATATTACATGAACGGAGTTCCTACGTCATTGCTGTTTCGAATTCTCTGGGTATAGTTGGAGTTTCCTAGGTCTAACACCAACTAAATACGTGAGTGAGCTCGACATTATATTGAAAGACATCACCTCTTTTTTCACAACACATCACAATTCGAAGTTTAAAATCTCAATTGTTTTAATTTTAAGATCATCTGAATATAATCTTAATATATAAAGTGAGTCCATGCGACAATACATCAAATCCACTTGCGGCCACAACGTTTGCGGGCGTGGGTCGATGAATGCCATCGTGGGTCTTAATTCATGATGTGTAATTCCTGTTTCGGCCTTCATGCTAAGTAAATCGAATATATTGTTTGATGGATTTGTAAACAATGTCGAATGTTTCTAAATTCCTCATTACTTTATCGGTGTAGATGGCAATGCGTGGTTTACTGTTTGCCCCGAACTCGTTGGAACTTTTGGTGATGGACATGTCTTTGATCTAATTGACAAACCTATCAACTCTGTGAGCGCTTTACAAATAGGCCGCATGACTCCGGCTTATGGATGGTTTTACCGATGGTGTCCGCCAAGCTCCTAAGTTTCTTACAATTTTGACAAATTTAATTTTGAAAAGTTGAGAGGTGAGCATGGAAGATTTTTTGAATGTGAAACTCCAGGAGCAAGATTATGATACAGATTGTTTGCCGGAAAATATAAAAATAATGACGCCATACCAGTGTGCAGAAAGTCTTGTCAACGAACAAATGCTTAACTTAACAGACGAAAACAAAGATTCTTTGATAACTATGATTCGTGAGTGTTCTTTTTGCCTCAATTAACTTATTATCAATAGAGCACAATATAAGAGAAGTAATTCGTGAAAATCCACGGAAAGTTTCTGACTTCAGGAAATATCAAGATCATATAAACACAACCAAGTATCCAGAATTTTATGAAGATTTAAAAAGCGAAACTTGGAATAAAGTAATAATGGAATATGATGAGGCGAAGAAGAAAAATTATGAGGTGAAGAAGGAATATGATGAGACGAAGAAGAAAAATTATGAGTTGAAGAAGGAATATGATGAGGCGAAGAAGGAAAATTATGAGGTGAAGAAGGAATATGATGAGATAAAGAAACTTAATGAGATGAAGAAGGAAAATGATAGGTTGAGGAATATTGTTGATAAAGTGAGCTTAAAGAACATCCTAGAAAAAGGGTTGCCTGCTCTTAGTACTTTTGTCTATGACAGTTATTCGAAATCATCTGAGACAAAGGTTGTCCCTATGTTTGGTAAAGAGGTTACTGTGGAGATAAATGATTTCCCCATTATTAAAGATTTGAACCTAAGTGCCGCAAAAGATGCAATATCCCTGATGTACTCGAGATTATCTAGGGAATCGAGTAGTTTATCAGGCTATACCACCGGGGTGGATATTCAATTCCGTTGCAATAATGCCGTCAGAGATATTTGTCGTCTGTCACAAATTACAGAGAATATGACTACTATCTTAGATTATAATATCCCCGACAGTACACCTATCTCGAGATTGGATGTTATATTATTTAAAAATAAACGAGGTAGTATTTGTGGGATTGGGGAAACAAAAAAGCCTTACGAAGATAGCAATCGTGATTTGGTATCAAAGAAGACTTACCAACAAATATTTAACTACTTGGTGCTTATGAGGCAAGCGCAAGGAGTCGATAAGATGTTTGGATTTATGTCTACATACAAAAGTTGGAGGATTTGCTGGCTTCCTGAGTGTCAGAATGCAGTCGATGCCGATACGCTTGAAAAACTCAACGGTTCTAAAAAGATTGAAGTCTCTGATGCAAACAAATTACTTGTGACCAAAAAGTACAGATTTGATTCTCCAGAATTTGCACAGGTCTTCTCCTCACTAATGCACAGAATGAACCATTCCAAAACTGACAATTCTGTAAATCTTATCTTGGGTGAATCTAATAGTCGTCGCTTCAGAAAAGCAACTGGTGAATTGTGTTTTTTTGAAGACCTCCCAAATGACTTTGCATTAAGCTTTCAACCACATACTGCCAATCAATATTTTCTTTTGATCGATTATATTGGAGGGCGTGACGGGAGAGTATGGTTGGGTGCATCAGATAAGGGCAATCTTGTAGTCATCAAGTTTCCACGTCAAATTGATCAGCAAGATAAAGATAAGGCTGCACACTTTGAAGTACGCTTATGGAACAAACTCTGGAAAAAAACAAAAGATAGAGACGGATTCTCTTATTTCGAATCATCAGTAAAGAGTTTAATTGGAGCCGCAAATAAAGCAATAATAATGCCCTTCGCCTTTTGCGCTAAAGTATGCCGAGATGGGCGTATACAATTCCTGTCGCCATGCAAGGTGCCCATCACTGTCGAAGATTACAAGAGTCAAATGACTACAATAATTGATAACAAAGTCTTTGAGCGTTACACGCGAGACCCTCGCTCCGCTTTGGAAGATGCAACTAATCACATGGCATCTTTCGGTTACATACACGATGATCTCCAATGGAGGCATTTAGCTTTGTTACCATATCAAACTGAAAACAAAACATGGTCTGTTGTACCAATCTTAATAGATTTGGCTTCTGTATCAACAGAAGAAAAGAAAGGAGCAGCAGCAGCATTCTACAAACAAAGGATTGAAGAGTTGGTGATGGAAATTAAATCTATTGCTGAAAATAACCAGGGTGATGTGGGTGGGAACAGAAAAGCTCAAGAGGTGGGAGAAATACAAGACGCAGAGGTGGGAGAAGTAAAAGACGAAGAGGTGGGAGAAACACAAGATGCAGAGGTGGAAGAAGTACAAGACGAAGAGGTGGGAGAAACACAAGATGCAGAGGTGAGAAAAACAAGGTTGCGAAAAAAAAAGTCGAAGTCGAAGTCGCAAAAAAAGAGAAGAGTTAATTATTGAATGTTCCCATCTTGAAATACAATATTTTTATTGCTGGTAAAAGTCAAGTTAATCACTTTTTTTATAGATTTTCTCTTGGTTCCTGATCACACTCCCATTCAAGTATAACTCTAACACTTTGTCTTCGATGTGAAAGCGAATAATTGATTACATTTGTAAATGAGACAGTTGATCATCCAAATATAACAATAAAGAGATTTATTATAAAACAGTTGACCCAATATCACCAACTCTTACCTTTGAAAACTTGACGTACGCATTAGGATAATCCCTTTCGACTTCCTCTGGTTTACCTGAGGAAATGGGACAAGTACCGCGAGCCACGCCTGGCTGAGTGGCTGGTCTATCTAATGGGAAGTTACTATCTAACCAGAGCATGTTAACGTTGGAGTCGTCCCAAAGAGACATGACCAACACATGTCCTCTATCTAACGATCTACCAACGGCCTTGAGACCTCCCTTATTCTTAAAGTCATTTTTATCTTGAAACACATCTTTTTGGCTGTCGCAGAATTTGTTTGTGATGGAGTCATATTGGTTCATACCTGGTACATTAACCTTTGAATTTTGTATAACTCTTCCGTTTTGGATGTAAATACGTCTAATCTCAACCAAGTCTCCTCTTGTCGTGTTGTCGGATGTGTGGAATTGGGTGATGACGGTAAACTTTTGTTTGGTGTCAACTATTTTGTTCTCTCCAAAAAAGTCACGATCTCCTAGTCTGTATGAATTAAAGTCACAACCTGGCTGATCGCATACATTACAGTTACCGCCTTCACATCTATGTAGGCCGGTAACGTTGCAGGGATGTGGTGTGTATGCAGAGGCTATGGAGTTTGCTTCCCAAATGTCCATCTCGTTACAGCAAGATCCCCACCTTCCAACTTTTTTCTTTTCATCCCAGTCTAATAGATTAGCCTAAAGTTATATGTTAGACGTTTTTAAAATTTGAAGCTTCAATTACCTGTCCCTTAATGTATTTAATGTCGTGTGGACACTGAGCATCGCAATACCCGGTGCCATACTTTGCACCTGCTTTATTGTTTGGGTTGGACGATCCACCATCTTTTTCCATTTCAACAAAGTAGAGCGCACCGTTTATTCCACAGGGTAAGTTTGACACGTCTACATCAAAACTAAACTCTTGGTTCTTTAGGTAAAACATTTCATAATTTGAGTCACTGCTGTCCATCAGGTACACACGAGATCCCACATTTGTACCATACGCATGCTTGGTTACAAATTTCAAGGTCAGTTCATCGTTGTTAGTGGTGATGCCGTAAGTAGTTGGGTAATCGGCACCGTCTAGAGCACACTTTGCAGTGCAGGATTCAGGGTCACTACATATATCTCTGTTCCAGCTGCTTCCAGTGTAGCAATTCGTGTATCCTGAGGTGGTGTGAAGCCAGCGCCAATTTGCATCCAAAACAATACTCCTTGGATTTTCACTACAACCTGAGCCCTTGGCACATCTTTGGGTGATTAATTTTGGATGGTTTTCTGCAAGAGAAGTTCCAATCTGCTGGCCTGCCACCCAGGTAGATAGGAGAAGAATTAGCAAGATGCATGACACGAATGACAATTTTCTTGACATTTTGATCAATCAATTCCTTCCAATCAATAGTGATCAAAACATTAAATAATAAAAACTTGTTATCCCGCTTGTTCTTAAAAATGACCTAAAATGAAATGGCGATAATTTTTGTTAATTTTTCTTATGGTCCTTAGTATCTGAGGTTTCGCGGCCGTGAAATGGGAATGAGATCAACCATGAACAGAAACAGTACGTAATGTACAATAGTCACACTTTACAAACATACAACTCATATAAGGTAAATTTTCACAAGTCCATTCATTATAAACTTATCACTTTTAATATTCCTGTGTCTAAAAATAAATCTTGGACCAAACCATTACAATAGTAATTTACAAAATGCACACATGAACAATTTGATAGTCCTCTTGGTTCTGTTGTTGTCGGCCGTGGCCACCTCATTTTTTGCAGGCCCCTTTTTCTTGATGCCATACTTTAGTGTATCTGGAAACTTCAAATTATACTCACAAGATTATCAAAATACAACAGTAGGGGCAGTTACAAATCTCACTGATACATGCAGGGGCACACTACCCGCAAGACCTCAAATACTATTCTTATCCATAACGAGATTAAATGAGCTTAGGAATCGAAACCTAACACTCCTCGCAATATTATGGTCAAGGACAGATGAAACTGGCGCGTGTCCGCAAGGATTTGTGAAAGAAGAAAGATGGTCTTCAAGCATAGACAGAACAACAACCAATCACCGAAAACAATTGAACATGACGTGCTTGCAGTGGAGAACTGCAGAAATTACATTTATTGACTTTATCAAAGCAGAATGGGAGTACGACATTGACTACAACGGTCCCATGATACAATCTCAGTACGTCACACATACAATGTGGGACTTGTCGTCAGTGACCAATCAAACCATTCACATGCAAGCATTCATTCTTGATTATGGATACACCTCCACCAAGTACACCCTCCGCATGCCTTGCAAAGATGTGGACAATGACACCAACTGTGATGTTTTTTTCGAGCGCCTCGCCAACTACACCGATAATCAAGTGCCGTATGCTAGTCAAGACGCCATTTGCGCCGCTGATGAACATTGCGCAGCGATCGTTAGATTAGGAACACAACAATGTCACGATAACTACTTTTATAACCCAAACTACAAACGGATCAATGATTCCGAATGTAAGTTTACTTTGAGATATATGGTATTTGATGAGTTACCATCAATATACACACACAGTAACATGTGGACATACAATGTAGTGGCATTGGTGGCATGTGCATCTTTATGGTTGATTTGTTCCATTTTTGCGGCCAGACGGTGGCATAGAAGTTACTTGCGTTGTTATAAATTAAAAAGCAAGCGCCATAATGTGTATGCACTGGAGGAGAATATTGTTTATGATTTGAGGTTACAAATGCATGCCTCTCCATTTTCAGAATATATGGGTCATTTGTGTCTAAGAGATCAAAGTGATTTTAGTATCTTGTATAAGGTTCCAATAAAAGTGGAGTTTGGGGCGGAGGATGTCCCGGACACCGAAATTTCCTATTGTTTGCAAAAATTTGTTTTTGAGGTTGATCATCCTGTTGATTCGTGTGAGTGTTTGGTTGAGTGGGACGGAGAATTTGAGATTGCTGATTTTAAATCGCCTCTTACAATCATTAGATTGAAACGAAAGAGACCTCGCACTGTCGGCGCGACCAATGCGCTATTTTTAATGCCATTAATCTCTTTTCAACAAGTTTTTACAAATTATCCTAGAAGAAAAATGTTTGTGAGAATAGCGGAGTATCGCTTGTTATCTTTTTATATTTTTTTTGTTCATTTGTCGTGGATGCTTGCTGTTGGCTTCTTGTTTTTAATTAATATATCTTCTATTGAAGATTCGCTTTATGGATATGTGAGCCAAAAACCATCCTGTTCATTAATCTTTTATTCCTTGTTTTTAGCCTGCGTTGCGTCGACTTCTCTATCAACATTGATCTATCGTCCACTCTGGAGAAGAAGACACAAAAAGCACAAAACTCAAGAATTACTCAACCAACCAAAACAAGAGAACAACAACAACAACATTGAATATTTCGCACTTGAACAATAAAATTATTTATTACCATCTTGTTCTATTTTTTTCGAAAGTTCGGTTAAAATTTTGATACAATCCTCTTGTGACTTGATCCGATTTGCGATGGAAATTAAGGATTCAAACAATTTAGGATCCAATTTTTCAATTATATTTGAACACAACACCAAATCACTTGTATGTTCTTCGCACAATAATTTTGGAGAATGATTCAAAATAAAAACCAAACAAATGCCAATAGATTTGGCAACATTTTCGTCACCAGATTTATTTTTCATAACGCCTATCAATTCACCAATCATTTCTTTAGACGACACCCTCATCAAATACCTTCTAGAATGCAACAATATACTAGAGGCAGGAATTTTAAAATCCATTACAAATTTAGCATCCCCATCGCTTTTTATAATTTCGGTCACGAATTTCAACATTTTTTCCACACATTTTTTATCAGAAAACAAAAATTGTAAACCCTGGTCATTAGAAGTAACATGACACAAACACCTCAACAACATCATTTTAGAATTTGCATTCTTAACATGATCCATCAGATTTACCATTTTATTCATAATTTCAAAATGCTTGGTCAACAAGTTGCTCATTACAACCGGATTCAACAACAACACCCTAATCACATCCAAAACAACAAACATGTCCTTATCGCTCGTGACATCCAATTGACGACCGATTAATTCGTAACAATTCTCCGATGCATTCATCTTGATGTCATTACAAACATTGACAATTTCATCCATGCATGTGATTTCCGATTCGTTCAAATTTGCATTCTTCTTAATTCTCTCGATCGCTTTTTCCAAATTATTTTTGGCGGGATAAATCTTTTTCGCGTCGGGATGTAGATTGTAAATATTTCTAATCTTGTCGTATAACATTTCGTTTTGAATTTTGGAAATGGAATGTCGATCGTCATTACTACATTTATTGTAAACGATTTCGAAAATGAAAATTCTTACCCTTTGGGATCAATTTGACAATCCAAAATGGATTTGTAAAGTGATTGAGCCGTCGGTCTTGCATTCTCGTTCGAGTCCATACATTGCACAATGTGAATTAATAATTGTAAACCATTGGACGTATCGGGCGTGTTCATAAATGTTAAAATTCTTCTTTGCGCATCACTTCGATCGTAATCAGATCCGGTTAGTAATTCGTAAAGGTAGATGCCGATCGCATAAATGTCACTTTTTGTCGATGTTGATTCCCTAATGTTTGATTCCCTTCTGTACATGATTTCTGGCGCTGTGAATGTTGATGATGTGTTTAATTGTTCGAATGTGTAATCGTCCGGGAAACGTGTTAGTGAAATCTTCTTGCTCGGGTTGACCACGCGTAATGTTGAATGATTAATGTTTCCGTGTGTGATGTGATGGGAGTGAAGTATTGCTAATAGTAATGTGATTCGTTTCGCAATGGTGATGGAATCGTTCGAGGACGCTCTATAAAGGTTATTTCATGCGTGTGTGAAAAATGTAAAATTACGTTTTGATGTTTTCGGAGGTCAAGTAACGTGGTTCTGGTCTCATGAGCGCATCAGAGAATGTTTCGCTCATGAGGGACTTGGTCGTGAAAATGTCGCTCACTACGAAAATGTTGTCGAAAAAGACAGTGACTGCAATGGGCGACTCTATTTGGAATTCTTCATGGGATGAGATGGATCGACACTTGGTGTAGAAATGTACGAGATCGTTCATGATGGAGAGTAATTTTGATTCCTTGTCATTAATGTTCTCTAATGGGTACTTGACACCGAGTGAGTGATTCATGTCGTGAACAACTTACCTTTCTAATGTGAACTGCTTTGAGTGATTCTCCGTCAAACAATCCTCCTCTGTACTCTTCCTCTTCGTCGGATAATTTTAATGTTAATTGAACTTTGCTGCTGTTGATCCATAATTGTCCAAAAGGTGATTGTGAATAGTATTTGGGTGCGTAACCATAACGATCCATGATGGATTCATCGGCTCCTCTTGCAATCAACAAACGCACGCATAATGCATTTCCACTAGTGTAGGCTAAATGTAAAGGTGTCCTTCCAAATACATCCTGCATGTTCACATTAATTTTTCCAGTCTGTTTCGGTGTTAGCGACAGGTGTTGAAATGTAGCATTACCTCAAGTAGAGCTTCTAAAATGTCAGCTTGACCGGTACTGGCAGCATCATGGGTTGCTGTGTATTTTGTTAATAATGTAGTTTGGTTCAAGTCGGCATGGTTGACCAAGGCTTTGACTGCCATTAATTTCATTGAGTGAGATGCGTTGAAAAGTGCAAAGTATCCTCCATCCTCTGAGTGACTTAAATGTTCTGCAGTGATGTTTGGATCAGCTCCTCTACTTAATAATGTATGTATGGTCTGTTTAAAATGAGCGTTAATTAAGATGTATGGACATACTTGATGGTAACCTTTACAGGCAGCAATTTGTAAAAGTGTAATGTGACAGGCTCCAAATGTTCTATTCAAGTCTTTTGTGTACTTTGCTATTGTCGAACATAATGTGTCTGCTGATCGTAAGGCTAGTGCAAGACTCAAAGCTGTTTGTTGTTTCCCACTCTGCAAATCACAATTTGTAAGGTGAACTATTATGCTAATGTTTTCTTCATTTTGTCTCTATTAAAGTTAAAAAATCATGCAAACGAATGAAACGTACCTTGACACACATCATGAGAGCTGTCTTTCCATTACTTTCCTTTTGATAATTAAAGTCTACTCTGTTGGTTTGTGCTAAGGCCGTCATGCACAATTCATAACTTATGAATTGATCGTAATTTGTGTTGGTGTCTAAAGGTCCAAGGTCTTGTCTATCGCCTTGCTTGGCGCATAACATTAATGGTGTGTATCCTTTGTAATCAACCACGGACAGGTCAACATTCAAGTTACATAATTGTGACACGATCTGAGTGTTTTTTAGTAAAGTCATAAAATGAACTTACGGTGAAGACTCCTTGTCTACATGCAGTCAATATTAATGGTTCAGCGAGACCTTGTCCACCTTCGTTAGGATTAATGTTAATTTTTCCATCTCTTATGTATTGTAGTAGAATTGTGGTTACTTCATATGCTCTCTCAGTTAAAGCTTCTTGGACAATGTTCTGTTCTAGATCATCATAGACGGTGGCACCATTATTAAAAAGTATTTCAAATGAATCAGCTTTGTCCATGACGGCAGCATATCTTATTGGAGTGCTATTGAATCTAGTGTCCCTCACATCAATCAATTCTTGAACAACAGGTATCTTCAAGATCAAATTCAACATGTCTTTTCCTTTGGCCGAAGTTGCAGCATGATGTACAATGTTACATCCACTCATATCGGTATGCTGTAGATCTATAAATCATTAGATTGAGTCGTTAATAAATCTAACTTACTTAAGGATTTGAATGATAACAGTAATTTCACAGTTTCAATGTTTCCTTCTTTTATAAAATTAAATAACCGGTCTTCAATGGTTTGGTTAGTTGAAGAAAAGTAAAAGGCTAATAGAACATTCTAGAAAATGTTGAGAATAGTGGAATAAAAAAGTTTGGTTACCTCCAAGGTGTCTTCTCCATTAGCATTCTCACAAAGATAGGAATCAACTAAAGTAGTGGCATACTCCTCTGATAAATTGGCTATGTGGGACATGCTTTTGATAATCTTCTTCTTTTGGTTCTTCTCCTCTTCAAGCTTTTTTAGTTTCTCTAACTCCTTATCGTTTAATGACCCAAAAACCATGTAACATTTTCCGTGTTTCAAGTCCTTACTAGACAACTCTACAACGTTAGAAAACGGAGATAATTAAGTTACCTACGTCAGAGATCATATGGTGCTTATAATTACACCAGTTATTTGATCTCTCTACTGCATTTTTAAATGTGGTAACTTCTTTGTACCTTAAATAATCCAATCCACACCATTTTGATATTCGTTGTTCTACGACAGGGATTTGGAACTCCTTGAACTTTTTGAAATATTTCCCGTCAATCTCTCTGCACACCATTATTATTACGTATCTTTGCTCTTGTGGTACATCTTCTTCTTCGGAATCAAACAGCATTGTCACAGAGCAGTCTGAATATAAGTCCCCCATAGACTGTCAACTAGGTTTCCTTTGAATTTCGTGTGGAGTTCAAAAAAGAGTAAACAAAAGATTGAAAATTCAAAATAAAAGTACAATTTAATTAAATTAGCATGTCCTCTGCCATGTCATTAATTTTCCAAATTTTCATTCGGTCTGTTGTGTATTCATCTTCTATAATTGCTTTTACTCTCTTAACGAAAGAGTATGTGTCATTTGCCTTATTGATGGACCTATCCAAATCATTCAGTTTAATCTTAACATCTACTCTCTTCTCGTCAAATTTTGCTTTTTTGTCATGAAGTTTTCTTTTTGAAATGGACAAGAGCATTTCTCTTTCTTCTAAAGATCTCTCTTTTCTGTGTAGCTCCTCTTTGGCAGCATTCAGTTCCATTTCGGCTCTCAATAGGTCGTCGGCTCTTCTGTTCAAGTCTGTTTCTTTCGCTGACAATCTAGCTTTATCAAACAAACATGCTTGTTCTAAATTTTCATTTTCGCTCTGTCTTCGTGCCAACTCCTTTTGTTGATGGATAATATCACCCAATTTGTTTACAGCGAGCATGTCAGCCTCGCGTTGTTCCTCTGCTTTCCTACTTAATTCTACTTCTTTTTTGTGTAACTGTCTCTTTAGTTCTTCATACTCTTGTTTGGATTGCTTAGCTGTTTGACGGTCACTTTCTGCTAATTGTACCTCAAGGTCCAAACGAGATTGAAGTTGTTTAGTTTTGTATGATTCTTCAGCTGAACTGTTCCTCAGCTCTTCATCTCTCTTCGCTACAAGTCGTTCTCTTGTCGCTAGCTCTTTATCCTTCATTGAGATGTACAATTCCTTATCCAACAAATCTGAATATTTTCTCTCATAGTCCTTCTCCCGTTCAAATGCTTCTAGTGCGATTGTCTTCTCCAACTCTTCACACAACATGCTCACGCGATTACTCTTCTCCGGAGTACCAGGAGCACTACTCAATCTCTCGCTAAGTGGCATTTTTGGTGATTTAGGAGACTTGGGCGACTTGGGAGACAAGCTAAGTCTATCGAATGAAGTGTTCATACAATTAGTTGTAGAAAGAAATTACAAAATAATTTGACCAAAAAAGAAAAATGTAGCAGAATTGTAAAGTGACGCAACGACTATCAAGACAACAACAAACATCAAACCATTTCAAAAACTATATTTAATTAGCAGCACTTTGTAATGCCTTTGCCAAACTCTTCTTCTTTTCTTCGTTATTTCTCTTTAGTACATCGCTCACTCTCTCCAACACATTATCACTGGCCTCTACTGGCAAGTCCAAATGTGTAATGACCGTATTATCCTTCAACTTGTCCAACAAGGGTCCAAAGTTCGTGATGGACAATCCAGTCAAATCCAAACGACGAAGTGATTCGCTTCCATCTACTAGTCTTGCCAAATCATGTGCAACTTCATTGTTGATTAATGTATTTCCGCGCAAGTTTAATTCCAAAATAACGTCATTGTCCTCGACGGCATCTACGATTTGCTTCAACTCATTGTTGGTGATGTGATAATTGAAAAAATCAGCGGTTTGAAGATCCTTATCGTTTCTAGACAAACGCTCAACCAATTCGCTAAAAGATGGTTTGTTCTTTGCTTGTAGTTCTCTATCGGATTCTTCTCTGGCTTGTCTTTCTTGGTATTCCTTTGTTCTGCTTTCGGCTGCCATCCTGCTCATTTCGGCCATCTTTTGTTTCAAAATGTTGTCAGTCTTTGCGGCTACATCAGTCGTCAAGATGGTGTCATGTCTGTTTTGTTCCTTTAGTAGTGCCTTTTCGATACGTTCTGCCTCTAGAGCTAAAATTCTCTCTTGTTCAAGTTTTTCTTGTTCTAGAGCGAGTTCTAATGCTGCTTGGCGTGCTGCTAATTCAATCTCTACCACAAGTTGAGCCTCTAGTTTCTTTTGTTCTTCTTGGATTCTCTTTTGTTCTTCTTCTTGTTTGATTTGTTCTAATCTTGCTTGTTCCTTTTGGCGTTCTTCTTCGTCATGTTCATGTTGTTCCTTTTTTCTTTGCTTCTTTTCTTGTTTCTTTTGCTTGGCGTGTTCCTTCTTGATGCGTTCTTGTTCTTCGTGACGGATGCGTTCTTCTTCGGCTTTTCTCTTCTTTTCTTCTTCAATGTCGTGTTGACGCTTTTCTTGTGCTTCCTTCTTCTTCTTTTCGGCATCTTGTTTTTCCTTTTCTTGCTTTTCCTTCTCTAGCTTTTCTACTTCTAACCTTAGGGTGAGATTTTCCCATTTCTTGTTGTTGAGCTCTTGTTCCTTCTTGGCTTCGGCTTCTTGCTTGAGTTTTTGTTCTTGCTTGATGCGTTCTTCTTCTTTTTGTTTCTTTTCTTCCTCTTCCTTCTTCTTTTTTTCTTCTTCTTGTTGTCTCTTCTTCTTTTCGTGTTCCTTTTGTTGGTTGAATAGGTCTTCTTCTGTTTGCTTGACGGCCTTCTTTACAACCTTGCTGATGGTGTTCTTTTCGGCGTCGGGTGCTTTGGAAGATTTTTCTTTCAAGAGAGATTCAGAATAGTTCACAATACCCTTGCAGAAGTTAAGGGCTAACAGGAGAGGTAAGAAAAACAAGTCTACGATCCTGATGAACAAGTATCCTTGTGGTAGTTTGTTGACGACCTTGGACTTGACGGTGTTTACTACATCAATGTTCCATGTCAATACTTTGAGAGAACTGTTGCTGATAAAGTGTGCTCTATCGATCAATAATTGTGCAACTGATCTAACAATCATCATGGGCAATGTAAACAATAGGTACCATAATGTGTTGAAGTAGAAGTTCCATACTGTTTTAACGATCTTTGGGATGTGTGATGTTAAAGAGCTTTTTGGTTCACTCGATTTGACTGTTGCTGGCATGTTGTTGTGTTTGTGTATTAAAAATGAAATCTATTGTTAGATATTTTAAATTCAACCAAATACGGAGAAATCAAATGCGCCGGACTAGGAGAAAATAGAATTTAGTACCGTTACAATTTTCCATGATTAATCAAACAGAACTCATGCGCAGGAAAATATGCAATCCCTTTAAATGTAATAATTAAATAATAGATGTTAATATTTCGACATTGTTTGGATTAAGGTGTTGTGACCAAATATACATTGTAACTAGTGAAGAGTCGTCATTGGAGATTCATTGTAATCGGAGATGACTTACTCGTGTGAACACTTTATGTAAATAATTGTGAAATAAAACCATAACACACAGTTCGCAGTAACACAGCGTACTTACTTATTCTTATATCCTCTACATTTTTTTTACTAGTCTACTGGTTATGGTCGGTAACGAGAAACAAAAAATAGGCAGGGGCAGTTACATAAAGAATGTCACCCTGGCTAAATATAGGCTCAGACAAAATCAGAAGCAGTTGGAACTTCTCAAGGACGTTAGGAAAATCATCCGCAAAGAGTTCGAACGACAAGCGAGGCCGCCAACACAAACCCCCGTCCCCAATGACGAAGACCAAATCGAAAGTTCCAACCAAGAGAATTTGGTAACACCCGGTCCTGTTGAGGAGATCCTAGAGGGATTTTCCCCTCTTCACGACATCAACACCAACGAAGTGCCTGTTGACATTGCCGTCACTTCTTCACCAAACACCACACCATCTCAGAAATATGAGGACTGGCTTGATCAGTTACTTCACATTTCACCGGATTCCATTCATGCATGGGACCCAATTTTAGGTGCCTTCCCGTCTGACCTCAAACTCGTCAAAGACATGAACGTCACACCGGAAGAGGTACTCAGCATGAAGGAAAATGTCCTCTCAGATTTCCTTGGCTCATTATCATCTGTAGGCCGCCACATCGCACAATTTCGTATTCAAAGACTCGCTACATTAGTTTTCGAGCAGCAAACGACGGACAGATATGCTAACGAAGAACCTACATCATCTCCAATCCCTCCAAAGATGGGTTCGGCAACCACACTGGATGCGTCCATAAATTTATTACCAT
>JAOPGA020000193.1:0-16003 GCA_026419775.2 Acrasis kona
GTAGATAGAATAGCAGTAAAGTCAAGATCAGAAGAGATTTGATGTGATTAAAGGTGTGAAGTGAGGTGATGTATTATCCATAGAAATAAACGCCATATTTGAACAACTCTTGATTGTAAAATCTATCATATAATGTTTCAATTGCATTAAATGGTTGAACACCAATTTTTTTCATCATTGTCACATTTCCTTCCCATGACAGTTTAGACAGTGTTAATTGAAACAACTATCAAATGCTTTAATAGGCAATTTATACAAAACTGATAATTACAATTGAATTGGCATCTTGAAATACGAAATGAAAATGTCGAAAAATTGGCAAATTAAAAAGAACGCTTATGTGAATTGACTTTTCCTTTTCTCTTTGTAAAATATCCATTTGTAAAATAATGATTTATTTGAAACCATTCAGTAGCAAGGCCTTAATCTCATCAATACTGCCCTTCATATTTGCTAACTCAGAAACAGTTTTTTTGATATCCGAGAGCTCTGTAGCAATGTTATCGACCTTCTCTTCAAGCTCCTTCTGTTTTGAAGAATCAGAATTGTCAACAAAACTACTGGCAATCTTCAACATCAAATCGTCCGATTTAGCATTGCTCTCGGCCATTGATTTATAAAAACTAGCCTTCTCCTCTAAAGCCTTTGCATTCCAATCTATTTTTTTAGGGGAGACATCAATAACAACATCTTCATTTGCTTTCTTTTTCTTTTTAGGGCGCTCTTCTTCTTGTTCGGGACTCTCAATTGGGACCTCATCTTCACTTTCTTCAGCTACTTCTACTTGTGTAGCTCCATCAGCAAGCTCTTCTTCAATATCCTCTTTTTGTCCCTCTTTCTCAGCACCCTCACCAACTTCCTCGTCAACTTCCTCGCTGCTATCTGCATCTATAGATCCTGTTGGGACTTCTTCAGGCTGTCTATATTTTTCCGACTTGTCTCTATTTTTAACATGCTTACCTATCTTATTCAACACAGTTGATATATCCACACCATGTTCTTCTGCAATCTTTTCGGCAATGTATTTTACATCCTCACTTGATTTAGCCTTTGCCCATTTTTCTGATTTTTTATATTCACAGAAGACAACTTTCGACTCCTCTGCAGTCAAAGACAACCTGAATGTATTAGGTGCTTTTTTCTTTGGTGCCACATTTGAAGTGCTTTTTGGTTTTGGGTTCTTTGACAAAGATTTCTTTTGTGTTACTTTTTGGTTTGTTGAGCTCATGAAAGATGTGTGACTTGTGAATGTATTACAAAAAATGCAAAATTTACAAGGACAGAACTGGAACTATGACTCTGAAGAAAATTATAGTAGCGGGTCTGATACACAAAGTGAAGAACAAGTAATTACAAAAAGCGGCAATAAGAAATTCACAAAACAAGAGTCGTTGGCACTTGTCAAGAGTTACGTTGAGTATAAAGGTAACTGGGAGGCTTTAGAAATGAGTAGTCGCACTAAGCATTTCTTCATTGGGAGAACAAAACTATATTGCCAACAACACATCAACTCCATTAAAACGCAAGCTCACAATAAATTTTCAACACGTAGGGGTCATAAAGTTAGAGAGGAGATATTACAATGTATACTAACTGATCAAAATGTCACTGGCAAGGTAATAGAGCCGCCTAGAAAGAGGACTAAGCAATTAAATGACAAGCAGCGATTGCTCATGACTGCTGAAGAAAACGAGATGATTGAATCGTTACATTCATATTATTTAGAGAATGCAGAGGACTACATTGAATTTGTTGCGCAACAAAAATCTAGAATGAGTGAGAGAAGAGAGCGCATTTTATCAAACGCAAGAAAAAAAAGGAACGTGCTTAATAGAATAAGACAACAAGAGGAAGAGATTGAAGAACATAACGAAATGCAAGCCCTAGAGGTTGCAAAATACAAAAAGCAAGCAACAGTTTACACATTAATTTTAATTAGTGCGAAAGCAAAAAGGGATCGGCTTCTTAAAGAATTACAAGATTTGAGGTCTGAGCGCATATAAACTAATATTTGTTACTCAACGTTATCGTATGTTGTATATCTAGAACACATTTATTTTTGAACAGTCAGTCAAATTTAAGTTGCTTTTAGAATAAGATCTATTAATTGTTCAACTTTCCACTGCATCTTGTTAACAGCTACTAGGTGATTATCTGATTACATTGTCCAGGATTGTATCTAAAAACCTACCATTATTCCTTTGATTTGTGTCCTGCGTAATTAGATTTTTTGTAACCATCAAATGGGAAGACAGAGCAAGCCAAGATGTGTGGTGTGTGTGGCTCGTTCAAAAACTGTACTTAAAACAGTCCTACAAAACAAAAACAATTGTATACCAGAGGAACGCGTGGACTTTTATAAGTGGCACTATAGAAATGAACCCGAAGTGTCGAGCAAAATAACAAAGGGTTACGTATGCTACACACATTCAATTGTCCATCGCGAATTTGTAACGTCGTATCAAAAGTATTTGACTTTGCCCCGTAACGAAGATTCCATCCAAGATTCCATCCAAGATTTAATTGATCAAACGCAAGACAAGCCATCGATTTCAAATTCTCCATGCAATCTCGACAGCATTAATAATGACATGCTTTTTGAAGATAATTCTTATGAAGCCAAAGAGGCCAACGCGGCAGTCAGTACCATTATAGAAGATGTGGACAATTATAGTTACAATGATGCACACGAGTTTGGTGGCTTTTCAGTCGACAAAGACTATTGCTTTGAAAACGAAGAAGATAATGTGGCACTTGATAGAGCTGCCGAGAGTACATTGCTAGAAAATCAAAGTACCGAAGCGCATGCCCTGCACAAACCGGACCGTATCAAAGAAGAAACAACATTTGTTGACTTCCCAATTAATCCATCCTCAAGTACCAAGTACAAATACAAGGGAGTTGACAAAGAAGAAATTATTTTGAAGGAAGTTCCTCACAATATATTAACAAGAACTCACATGAATGCAAGGATAGTGGAATTCATGGGAATGAAGTTTGCCGAAGAAGATGCCCAGTATATTTTGAACACGTTACTTAAAGTCCAAGGCCATGAAAGTATCAAGAAGTTCCACGACAAGTTGAGAAATGTAAATCAAGCCCATTTTGGATTGGGATTCCAAAGTGGTACTGCCGAGGTTGCTCCATTTTCAACACCTTTGAAAATGTTACTGAACGATCCGTTGTTTGCAGACATCAAGTCAGAGTTGATTAAATCATTGCAAATGATTGAAGCGGTGGTGCTAGACGACCTTGCCAAAAACAGTCCAGATACATTAAAGCAAGTAATTGAAGCAAGGGAGAAAATACAACCGTCAGACCAATATCCGTTCATACTTCCAAACTTTTATGTGAATTTGAACAACGCTGCCTCTAACCTTCACTTTGATGTTTTGGATAGTCGCGACGTTCCAGGTTATGTTTTCGTATTTAAAACAAAAGATTGCGTTGGTGGAGATCTTATTTTGCCACAAATCAATGCGCGAATTTGTATGAAGCAAGGAGAAGTGAGCCGAGTATTGTTTCGATCACTTTTACATCAAAACAATCCCATTACATCTGGGTTCCGGTTTTCAGTTATTGTCCCCTTTCATCAGCGCTACTTGTCATTTGCAGACAAGGACAAATTGAATGTGCTACATCACCCGAGTGCCTACTTTTACATGAAGGGAATACCAAGGAAAGAATTATTGACGTCAGCAACTTTATTAAATTCGTTCAATATCCATTATGTAAAGGGAAATGAAAAATCAGTATGCAAACGAAAAGGTGCCCTGCAATTTGCAGTTATCGGGGATAAATTTTTTAAAGGATCCTGTCAAGAACCTTCAAAAGTGATGAAGAAATACATCAAACATGGGGTCATTATAGTAAACAAGGAATATCTAGAGTTATTTAAAGTACCCAATCCATGCATTGAAGAAATATTAGACAAGTTAGGTCGCATGTCTAAGTACCATCACAACGTCGCTTTGATCCATCAAGGAGAACCAGTATTGAAAAAACATAAATTCTCAGATATGTATAATGAGTTTTATGATGGTAACGAATGTGACAGCAGCGACGCAAGCGACGGTAGCGATGCAAGTGATGATGGCAACAAAAGCGAAAGTGACGAGGAATGAATTAAAACATTTATTTTGTATTGTTGATATTTGCGTATTTTTTGTCCAATGTTTCTGTGTCCGTGTGTATTTGTAAACGAGGAGCAACACCCCAACTTCAATTGTTTGTACAAGGTCAACCATTATAACCAAACAAATTGTTACAATATTCAACAAATGAACAAAGACAATAGAGAAAGAGACCTTGAGATACAGATAAAAATAGAGGAAGAAAATATTAAATTGATTCTTTGTGCTTGGCAACGAGCCAAAAACCAACATTTAGCCACCATGGCGAGGATAAATAAAAAGAAAGGATTCTTTGGAAGGAAGCTGCATCTACAAGCAAAATATACCAATATTGGGAAGGGAAGGGGTACAATTAAATCAAATTTTAGAAACGTTTTTAAAATGGTGGATGTATATAAAATGTATATGTCCACTAGCTTTGATTACTTTAAATTGTTTGTTCAACTAACAAAAGAAGAATTCCAAATTGTTATCAAGGGAGTTGAACATAGAAAAGAATGGCTTTTAGAACAAACAAAGAATAAGGGAATGACATTTGAAAATAGAATACTTTTAACCATGAGGTGGATTGTGTGCTATGAAATGTATAAAACCTTGGCTGAAAGATATCAAGTTAGCAGCAGTTATATCTCAGTTATAATTAGCGAGACCATGCCTATTCTTGTGGAGTATTTTGTTACGCACATTCCCCACGTATGCACTTCTAGTAAAAGCTCAACTCTGTGTGAAATAATTAAATTCGTTATAGATGCCACCCCAACATACATATGCAAACCCATTGCAGACCAGCACCTGTGGTACCGTCGAGATAAAAAAGGTCATTTTACTTCGACTCATATTTTAATGGACTTTGACAAGTACATTACGGCCATGTCTGTAAACTACATGGGCCATAATGTAGATAGTACATGTGCCAGGAATAATACTGCTTTTGAAGAGATAGTTGGCAACAACTTAGTGTTAGGTGACCCTGGATATCAAAATGTTGATTATATAGTTGCCGGTTTGGAAAAGCATGAGCGGAATTCAAAACAAAGACAATACTTTTACAAGGTCAGTTATGCGGAACAGAAATCCATTGAACATGTTAATAGATTTATGAAGCATTGTAAATCTATATCTGGAACGTTTCGTCACGACCACTCTTTGCTTTCTGGTTGTATGTTGGTTTGTGGAGGCCTTTATAATATGAAGAGAAGGCTCGGTCATTTTGTGAGCTTGGACGAAAAAGTTAGAAGAAGTATACTTTCAAAGTTAAAGTCCCTTTAGAGCGAATAGTAAAATAAACTAGCATTTCACAAAATGGATATTTTACAAAGTGAAAAGGAAAAGTCAATTCACATAAGCGTTCTTTTTAATTTTGTTATTTCCATTGCATTTTCCACTCCGATCCAATTCCATTGCTCTTTTACAATACTTCCCTTTTATATAAACTGCCTAATGTCACGAACAACCAAGAACAAGTTGATTTGTCTTCATCACTCGAAATGGTAAAGCAACGTATGATCCATTACTCAGCACCATCAGGGGCTGTCAACATCAGAGTCTTCAACCGTCGGTGTTCTGATAAACAGGATCTATGAGAGTACGAGTAGATGATAACATTAAAGGTTTCTGTAATGAGATAAAGAAGTGCATCAAGAATGGGTGCCTTTCATACAGCGGCAAAAAGGACATTCCAACAGGAATTCACACATTGTGGATTCTGTGAGCGAACATACATTGACAAACAGAGCTTAACTCAGCATATCCAAAGAATAATCTATGACATATCAAATGAAAAAATAAGAAAATTCCTTCAAAACACGTTATAGTTTTGTAATATCTACCGTCCATCAAAATATTGACGAAAGATATCACGCATTGATGGACTAGTTGGATAAGTCGGAGTATCATACCATACAAACACTAAGTAAAGAGAAGCAAATCATTGTCAACCTATGTTTAAATTAAGAAGTTTGAAGCAACATCTCTTGGGTTGAAAGGGGTCGAATGTTCACATTTACTTTTAATTAAGCATGGAAGTAGTATTTGTAACAAATAAATATGATAATTATATATCAGCCTGCTTAATGTTAGCTAACCACCACATCACATATAAATCATCTTCACTATGTGTATTTGGTTGAGTCCTCATATTACCGTTATGCATCGTTATAAGGATATGAGCTAAATTATTCACGTTAACAAACAAAAAAAATAGTGATGAAACGAGAGGAGTATGACATATATTCAACTACGTTAAGAACAAAAAATTTCCTATTAACTACACAAAGAAGAACAAGAGGGACTTGATCAAAAAGTACAATCGTTACCGCGTGTGTACTTTCAAAGATGATATACTAGGCTTACAAGAGGATTTAATGATAGCAATGGAAGTTAAGCTGTCAAAGAACGATAAGGACAGATCCATCACCTTTTTAATAGAAGAGGCCAAAAAGAAGAATCCTGAAGATCTTGTAATGGACATAGACTTCATTTATGCGGACAAGAGCAAAAATGTGGAAAAAATCCAACTACATGTTGAAACACTGGCAACTGTTGTCAGTTTTGAACATAAGTGCACAAATTGTGCCGGTAGGGATGTAGTTGGAAATTAGGTGTGCTACATCTAATACATTGAAACGTTTACGGAAGCAACATGTTGACAAAATTACAAAAGGCAAATTCTTATAAAGTAGTTGATGAAATAAGTTTCTAGAGATGGATACAGTTCAAATTATCATGCAGGATAATGAGTATTTTACATTTAACCCCGATTATATCGAAAGTCGCGCGGGTGGATATACTTTCTTCATCAGTTTCAGTTGAGCAGTTCGTTTGTTTTTGTGTCAACGTAAATGTCTTCGTATATAACTCGTTCGTTGAGCTCGTAGAGTTGTCCTAGGTCTGCTGCATTAATTACACACCTTGTACTTTGGGCGACTGCACTTTCCATTATCATAATAATTGTTCTATATGATGTGTTGTTGTAATTAAAACTAAGTCACGTCATATTAATTATTATAATAGCCCTTAAACAACTCAAATCTCGACAGAAGCACAACAAAGAAAAATGATCAAAACTGAAAACTTTTGGATTGAAGAGAAAAATGCGCCGATCCTCAACTTGGAATACAACTATCTCAGAGAAAATCAAAGCCTATTGATTAATAGGACTCAGCGCTGGTTAAAACTTGTTAAGACCGAGTGCTGTTCCCTTCATCAGGTTACCAATAACACACATGTCAGTGATGTAATTCCAAAAGATGCAGAAAGAACATTCTGCAATGAAAAGAATAGAGCAGTGTTTGTGGAGGTGCTAAGCCATCTAAATAATATATTTCAAGATTACAGTCAAGGTCTATCCTATGTAGCAGGATTCCTAATACTTACCCTGGACGACGAATCAGTGGTGAAACTTATGTTGGCTCTCAACAATAGGTTCTACACAAACGGATCATGGAAATCTGAATCCATTCAATCAGCCACTGACAGTTATGTGGTGTGGACACTAATAGATACCTACTACCCAAAAGTGAGCGCGCATTTAGCTAAAGTAGGTTTATTACCATTGGTGTATGGCCAAAAGTGGTTTACTACCCTATGTGTTCATGTTTTGCCATTCGAATTCCTATATAATTTTATTGAGGAATATTTGGAGAAAGGTATAAAGTACATCATGGGTTTTGTACTATCCTTAGTAGAAGTGCTGCAGGAGCAGCTTTTAAGCTCAGACGTATCAAGAGCACTTGCATTGCTTAGGATTGATGCAAAGTATGTTGAGCCGTCGCAAATTCGCAAAATCATAGATGGAATTGGCGCAGTGGACTTGAAAGATTTTGACATTGATTCGCAGAGGAAGCTATGCTTTGAGAAATATATTGACGTACGTATTCAGGAAGCCAATAAGTATTTTGATGATGAAGTTACTGAGTACTCCGACTCGGAGGAGGACGAGGACTTAAAAAATTAGAGACCCTCTCAATAAATAATTATATGACTACTGTTTTATAACGACGGGATAATCTCGTAAGGATGTTGACAGCAGCGGTCAAGAGCTGAATTTCTATAATGATTCTTGTCTAACTCCGGTTATTTTCTTGAACAACTAACCCTCTTTTGTTCTTTACCAAAACTTTATTTAACATAAACGTGACTGATTGATATGCGGCTTCTCAAACTAATTTCCATAAGCAAACGCGTAGCTAGTGTTTTAAAAGATTGTATCTTGATGGTCGAGTCATTAAGAAATTTAGCCCTTAGTCGCATAAGGATACCAAAGTGATGGTTTGGAGATTAGAGACAATGAAAGAAATACCAGACAGTCTATACAACAAGCACATCAGTCAAGACAGACTTCCTCATAACTACCTCTTTTCAACGCTCTTACGTCAATATAGTGCTCTAAGCGTCGCATTTCATTTTTTGCGATTAGAGCTTAGCTGCTTCCCTAAACTAACCCAAACCTTGTTTATCAAAGGAAGTTGTGCGGTTTGAATAACTAATGAAAAGAAAGTAACAGATCTTTTGAGCCTATTACCTAGTCGGAGCCTATTTTCTTGTTAATTATATCTCGGCTGTTATACGAGCTAGGATTCCGCGAGTAGAGGCCCAAATTATTTTCTCATCTTACAGCTGGGTTTCCGCACGTAAGGATTTTTACCCTAATATAAAGGTTTACATATAAAGCAGGGATTCCGCATGTATTGTTAATTGTATACAGTGGCTGTATAAACGCTGTTCATTAATTACAACTCGCCATGTGAAGACTGTACTCAGTTCATTCACCCACTATATTACGATGATGGTAACCCAATCATACCGTTTACCTTTACAAAATAATGTCAAAAAGAAAAGAGCTCCGAAGTTCAAAACCAAAACTCCGTTTTAAAGATCTAAGAGAATCCCCAAAGCCATGCCTGGATCTTTGACTTTGCTCATCCTATTTGCGTTGAGCATTGTATATGCGTGGACACCAGTTGGCCCTGCTGATATCAGAAGAGCATCTCCTGGGGATGTCGTAGAGGTTCTCTTTTTGGAGGCTCCGCTTGTAAGTTTGTACATTCGACTCCCTCTAATACTTTGAAGCTCGAATGGAAATTTGGACCTGTTCTCGGATACCTCAATCTTTACCATAATGCTCTTGGCTTTAGAAACTTGAACACCTCTAATGAGTGGTCTGTGGAGTACGATGCAATTCCTTGTAAGTACATGTGTTGATGATACCTTACCCATTTATTCAGCGATCTTCTCCGCACTTGGACCCAAGTTTATAAACACATCACAAGGAGTTGAACTAAGTTGGGAGGCAAAATGAGCTGCTATCTTATACAATATTATTAATGAAACGTAATAACCTTTGCAGCTACGTCTAATTAAGTACTAGTTATTGGACCAAGGAGATTCGTCGCATAGCTCACATCAGCGGTGAGATTCACAACAATTTTATAGATCAAGTTCAAACAATTAACAAAACTAAGCCCTTCTACAACTTATTCAATGTCATGACCGAGTGGGGGCCAGAAGGAAAGTTATATCTCAACTCGTACACCTGTGCAGATTTCGTGTTCGATGGTGCTGAACTTCTTTATAGTAAGCCAACGAATGATATAAAATTCTTTAACACCCCAAGAACTTGGTGCCAAATTCGAGGTCAAGACCTTGAGGAAGAACGATATAAACTTTTACGTTGAAGAGCCACCGAAAGAGGTCAAGTATGAGGAGTCGAAAAAAGAGATTGTTAGCTACTTTGAACTAGCGGCACTTAGACTTGCTGAGATGGACATTGAAAATTTTCTGAAAACTTTATCAGAATTGTTCGTTGGCACCGTGTACATTCACCACGACGAAAAGTATTATAAATTGAATTTGCACTGGCCAAACTTCAATTGGAAGTTTACAGCTCAACCACTTCCCCCACATAAAACAACTACTTTTGAGCAAGTAAAGAGAAATATAGAAATAAACAAATAATTAATTATTCTGCTCATTCATTGACTGGGGTCAAACATTTACATTATAATGAAACTTTTTGTACTTCACTACCTGTTCGCCTCAATTTATGATCACACTTTTTTGTCACACTAACACCCTTCCCTCATTGTTAAGTTGAGTTTTTGTAACTAGATTGAATATCCAATCACAAAGTTGATCAACCTCATACACACCACATCTTCCATGATGAAATACATCTTTTTGATCATAGTGTGTCTGGTTGCACTATCGAATTCATCAGAAATAAATAATGATCTATTGATTGAAAACCTGGAAAGGAGCATTGACGCTTCCAATAATAATGTTGTGAAACAAGATGTGCGCCTCACATTGGTGAACCAAGGTTCATCTCCCGCGCAAACATTCCACTTTGCTCTACCAAAGACCTTTGCTGACCAACACTTGTCGCTTTTAACCGTAAAGCAGGACGGTAAATCATTAACCACTTCAGCAGGATACACAAACAGTGCAGAAAAGTAATTCAACCACCATCATCCATTTTACTAATCATCCAAACAGAGATTCTCTATTCTATGAAGTCCCGCTAGTAACCTCCCTCCAACCCAAACAAAAGATCACCCTCAACATTGAGATCGCACTCGTGAATAAAATCATCGTGGCCTATCCATCTCAAATCGAACAACAAGAAAATCAAAAGGTGCTCTACTCTGATAACATTTACTTTTACTCTCCCTACAAAGTCAAGTCCCAACGCACAAGAGTCAACGTGGGAACCACCCAAGTAGAAAGCTACACCGAAAGGTCATCTCAAAACGTTGCCGGAACAATCTCATACGGTCCCTACGCAGAACAAACACCATTCACTAACAGTCCATTCAAAATCCATTTCGTCAACAACAAACCATTCGTGGTGGTGACCAGCGTGGAGAGGATCGTGGAGGTCAGTCACTGGGGCAACCTCGCCATCGAAGAACACTACGACCTAAGACACGACGGTGCCAAATTAAAGGGAGCATTCAGCAGGTACGATTACAGCAAGAACCCATACCAAACATCTCCATCGTCCTTTAGAGAATTAACTGCAAAGTTACCTCTACAAGCGAGCGACATTTACTTTAGAGATCGCATCGGAAACATTTCGTCCAGCAACTGTCGTCCATCAGGAAAGGATCTATTGGTTGACTTTTTGCCACGTTTCCCATTATTCGGTGGATGGAGAATACGTTTCTACATTGGATGGAACTTGCCCATTCAAAACTATTTATCCAACACGAACGAACAATTCAAACTAAAGACTAGACTTCAGCGTTCCGTTCGACTTTGCCACCGTCGACGATTTGACCATCAAGGTCATCTTGCCGGAGGGCGCACGCAACGTGAAACTAAACGCTCCATTCAGAGTGGACAGTCAACATTTGGAGGAGATGAAAACGTATTTGGATGTGGTGGGCAGACCGGTGCTGGTCATCAACAAGCGCAAGTTATCGCCACACCATGCACAAGATTTCACCGTCACTTATGACTTTACTTACTCATCGTTATCTGGAGAGCCGTTGATGGTGATTGGTGCCCTGTTGTGCTTTTGCTTGTTCGTGATTGCTTACACTCGTTTCAATTTGACCATTCGCGAGAGCGATATCGTCAAGACCGAACAGGGAGCAGTCAGAGTGCAGGAATTGACCGAGCAATTCGTAGAGGCGCAACAAGCAAGAGACAGCAAGTACGCGCAGATTGAATCGTCCCTGTCGAGCAGCAGCCAGGAGGCACTCGATAGCGTCTTGAGCGCGGTCAAGAGCGCAAGAGAGGAACTGGATCAATCCATTCAGCGCAACATTTTGGTGCCGTTCAAGGAATTTGCAGCGCTGGGACAATCGGCAACGACGCGTGCGCTGGAGATTATACAACAGGTGGAGAGGAGAGAGAAGGATCGATTCGAAGCTGCTCGCGCTCTGGTGGCCAACAAGAAGCGCCACTTGGAACAAAAGACAAAGACCACTGCAGATGCCATGGCCGAGAGCACAAAGTTGTTTGATCAGCTCGGCGATGAAATTTACTTGTTTATTCAAGACTTGAAGGAACTATAAAGTTTTTTTTATTCTACTTGTATTTTGTGAACTCTGAGTGCATCTCTCATTTCGCTCTCCAAATCCTTTTGCGTGTCTTCGCTCTTGTTTGTCTTGAATAGGTGAAGCGCGTTGGTGAGCGAGGTGAAGTTTTGTGAAGCTTGTGGCAACTGAGTCAAGATCTTTTCGGCAATGCTAATGATGAGCTGGTGAAAGTATGCTTCTTGGTCCTGATCTCCGTTGGAGATTAACTTGTCCACAAGAATTTGTTCCAATGGGTCATCCACGTCGCTTGATTGGTCCTCCTTTTCAATCTTTTTCAACACGTGCCTATCGTAATCCAGTTCGTGGAACTTTAAAATCTCATTGTACATCATTCTCTTGATCTCCTTGGTATCGACGCTATTGTCCAGGCTGAACAGGAATTTTTGATCGCACGTTACTTCCTCTTCTTGGTCATGGAAATCTGCAAGGTATGGATGTGCTAATGCTTGTTCCACGGTGATGCGCTTCAACGGATCGAAGGTCAACAACTTGCTCAATAAATCTAGAGCCAGCGGGTTGCTTCCGGGATACTTTTTGCTCAAGTCCGCTTTGGCTTTGTAAGGTAATGTCTTCATGTACACCAAGGCCTTGTTACAGCCGTGTATTTCTTGTGGGTGTGGTGTTCCCGTGACTGCCAAAATCAAATCCAACTGGTTCAAATAGGTTTTGCCAGGGAAGATTGGTCTTCTCCTCTCTCCTAACATTTCTGCCATGATGCAGCCGACGCTCCACACATCGATTGGCTTCGTGCATCGATCCCACATGAGCAACAACTCTGGCGCTCTGTACCACCTGGTGGCTACATATGTGGTGCTCATTGTGGGGTTGTCGTCTTCGACACCTCTGCTCAAACCAAAGTCACAAAGCTTAACATCAAACTCCTTGTTGAGTAGAACGTTGGCTGGCTTAAGATCCCTGTGAAGAATGTTGGCGCTATGAACAAACTTCATGGCACGAAGCATTTGATATAAAAAGTATTGAACATTGCTGTCGGTGAATGCCTGATCGCTCTTAATCACGCTGCGCAAGTCAGCATCCATCAAGTCGGTTACAATGTAAACATCCTCGAAAGTTTCATAGTCCAGGGGCAGGGGCAAATCTTTCAAGCTCACGATATTGTCGTGATCTCTGAGATGAGTTAGCACCTTGACCTCCCTCAATATTCTCTTTTGGTATTCACGATCCTTTTCGAATACGTTCACAATCTTTTTAATAGCAACGTACTCCTTTTGTAGTTCGTCGAATGCTGAACTAGGGCAGGTTAGCAAAACAATCATCAACCAAAATCACTCTTACACAACAGTGCCATAAGCCCCACTTCCAATACTTTTTATGATTTTATACCTTCTGGGGAGCAGGTACTTTTGTTTATCAAACTCGACCTCGACCACCTCTTGGAAGTGATTGATTTCCTCATCAGTGTATTCCATATCACTGTCCGACATTATGAACCAAGGCAAGAGCTAATCGTCCTGGATATATTGAAACTACGTTACAATAAAATACTTGTAATCGTTAACGACGGAGTACCGGAGGATGCAACGGAACAAAAAAAACAATGAACAAAAAATACAAATTTATAATTTTCTGCTCCCATCAAACATTTTAACAATTTGTAACTGAGTCTTCACCTTTTGGACAATATTTACAAAAGTGAGCCTAGGTATATACATTTCATGATTCTTATTATACAAATCTTTTTGAGCATCAGGTTCCTCTTGATCCGATTCCTCCTCCTGGTCGACCAATCCCTTCCATGCAGGTAAAATATTCGCCATTCGCAAATCATTGGTAGCATCATCCAACGCATCCAACACATCATCCGCCCTCTGCAACGAACTCCTGAGTTGTTCTGATTTGGGAGGTAATTTTAATTTGCGTGGAGTGACTGGAGAATTATACATTGGAGATGTCACGGCGATCGGCGTTTTGGGCGTATAGGATACGCTCCTTCCGAATGCAATAATGGTCTTGACGGGCGACGTGACGTTTGTGTTTTTGTTGGTAATGTTGATTCGCAAATGACTTGTCGATTTTAATTTCGGCGTCGGAGGTGTTGGTTCTGGTTCTGGCTCTGGTTGTTTGGTTGGTTCTGGTTCTGGTTCTTGAATGGTTGGTGATGATGGAGTGGTGGGTACTAATTGTGATTGTAAAAGTTTTAAATAGAGAGAGCGAACGGATGATTGTTGTGGTGGAGGATTGTCTTGACTGGCGGTGATGGATGCCATTTCTTCGTTGGAATGTTTTAATTGTTCCGGTGGAGTGATGGATGGTGGTTCTTGTAAATGTCTTGATGTGACTGGTGGTGATGTGATTGGTTTGAGTCGTGGTGTGGATGGTTTGGTTGTTAATGTTTTTAATGTTCCATTCGTCGGTGATGGTGATGATGTTGCTTCTAATGTAATGTTTGTGGGTATGGGTATGGGTATGGGTGATTCGTTGATAATGATTGGAACTGGTTGTTGACTCGAATGTTTTGCTTGATCGTCTTCTGCGATGGATTGTTGTAATGTCGTCATGTTCTCAGCAGATAATTGATCCCTCTTTTGAATCTCCTTTTCAAAGTCCATGCTTCTTCTGCTCCTCATGAATGAAATCCTATTCATGGAATGGAAAGGCACCGAGAAATCAATGCTGCTATGAAGTGTTTTTGGTTGTTCTTGTTGAGTCTCTGGTGGTGCGACTTGTTTGGTGAATAATTCTTCATGAGGTTGTTTTATTGGTAATGGTGGCTTATCTATTGTGGTAGTGGTAGTGGTAGTGGTGGTCATTGTTGGTTTTGTGTCATCATTAGAATCAATAGTAGATAAGCTTGTATTTGATTTCGAATGCGTGATTGTAGTGGTGGGTGGTGGTGGATTGGTTGGTTCTAAACATTGTGGTTCTAGGAATGGTCTTGAAGTAAAATTAGAGGAAGTGGAACTAAATAGTGACCTAGAAAGTGCTGACCTTGGACGGTTAACGATACATCCTGTTGAGGACCTGCGTTCTTTTGATCTAGAGAGTGGCGTGATTTCTGGCGGAAGCGACCTTACAAAATCTAATGCTGAGCTGGGTCTATTATTGGGTCTCATTTTATCCGGTGATGAATTGGTTGATTTTGATAATCTTCTAGTATTGTTGTGGTTGGTGGGCGATGGAGGTTTGTTGTGTGTATTTGAAAAGTGGTGGGGAGATGAAGTGCTTAGGGCTGATTGAGGTCTGCTTTGTTGATGATGTTGTTGATTCCTGTCGATTTCGTGCATCACTTGTTTGATGGGAGCGGCAGCGTTATAATTGGTTTGAAATCGATATTGTTTGGATAATTCATTCAATGCTTGTTCCGTCACTCTCGATGAAGAATTCCTCAACGACTCTGGCCTTTGTTTCTTGATTGATAATCGAATGGGTCTAGGACGAACGGTGACATCATCCACCGTAATCAAATCAATCGTCTTGGCAATAATCTTATCGTCTGGTTTATACTTGGAAGGATTATTAATGATGAAGCTGGGAGAATTCTTTAATTCATTCAACAAGAGCACAGGAGATACAGGACTACGCTTCTTTCCCTTCTTCTTTGCCGATACAAACATGGGTTCCACCAACAAGGGTGACAACCTCTTCTTCATCAAAGAATGAAGGTTACCACTACATTCGCTCATTTTAATTACAACATTCGTTACAAAAGTAATTTATTTTAAAAACATTCATACAAATTGCTCATCAAAATCAGCTTGCCACTCTTCCTGTTCATTTTCCTTACTCTGATTCGTCGATGCAACAACTCTCTTATCGTCGTCAACATCGTCGTCGTCATCGTCATCATCGCTGCTATCATGATCC
>JAOPGA020000194.1:0-15577 GCA_026419775.2 Acrasis kona
ATTTGTAGTTGATTATCTTGTGAGATTTGATAACTTGCTGCAGAGACGTCGCTGTTGATTTGGGTGAAGATTCCTGCGTTGATTTTGGTTTCTGCTTTTGTGTTGTTGAATGAGTTGTAGAGACGTGATGATGTATCCATGTTGATTTGACAGGTTTGACCGATATACTCTAGCGATTTGCATACACAATTATCTGTTGATATACAAATGCCATTACCGGAACAAACGAGGGGATCTAGACTGGATACGCCGAAACATATGGTTGATGTGGCAGGTGTGTGAGTTGAGGTAGGTGTCGGGGTAGATGTGGTAGTATTAGTTGGAGTCGAAGTGGGTGTAAGTGTTGGCGTAAATGTTTGAGTGCGGTTAAGAGTAGGTGTTGGTGTTTGAATTGGTGTTAGTGTTGGAGTTGGAGAAGGTGTTGAAGTAGTAGTTGGTGTAGACGTTATAGTTGGAGTGGTGGTAAGTGTTGGTGTGGGAGTTGATGTCGGGGTAGATGTGGGTGTTGGGGTGGGTGTGGGCGTTGGTGTTGGTGTTGATGTAGACGTCGGGGTGGGTGTTGGTGTTGGGGTGGATGTGGGTGTAGGTGTGGGAGTTGATGTCGAGGTAGATGTGGGTGTTGGGGTAGGTATTGGGGTGGGTGTGGGCGTTGGTGTTGATGTAGACGTCGGGGTGGGTGTTGGTGTTGGGGTAGATGTAGGTGTTGGTGTTGGGGTGGATGTGGGTGTAGGCGTCGGTGTGGGAGTTGATGTCGAGGTAGATGTGGGTGTTGGAGTAGGTATTGGGGTGGGTATTGGGGTGGGTGTGGGAGTTGATGTCGGGGTAGATGTGGGTGTTGGTGGAACATAAATAGCGAAATTATAAAATGCATTTTGTGAGTTGGCAACTGAATTGTATTTCTCTAATTTTGAAAGAACTCCATTGATTCTGGCCTCACGAGGTAAAACATCGCCCAAACAATTAGTGGGAGCAGTACCATTAGGAGTGCAGGCTCCATTACTAAAATGTTAACATTAACGAATTCGTCATACTTACTCATTTTTACCGTAGACATAAATATTTCCATCGTCACCAAGTACTTGAGTGACTGTATTTGTTCCTCCAATATCCACTGCCTTCACGCCTAATGGAAGGGAAATGTTACTCACTTGAAAAATTCCAGATGGCACGTCATTTCTGTCCCAACCACCTTTTCTTCCAACGCTGCCCTTACTACCAAAATAAATGGTACCGTTTTGAGCAAGTAGTAATGTACAAGCTCCTGTAGTAGTTACTGACTTAAATTTTACTTGGTCAAGACCCACTGAACTGAGGTCAACAGGAGCATTATAAAATCCTGGGGTAGAAAGTCCGAGGTTATAATTACTACAAAAATTAATTGTTTAAAGAAGATTAAAAACTTACGTATTATCTCCAAATGCTAATACGTAACCGAATTCATCAATTAGGATCATAATTTCGGAAATGCTAGTGGCAAACATCGAGTAGTTTCCGGATCTTGGCAATGTAACTTGGCTGAGTTGCGGCTGTGCAGTGTAATCAGTGCTCCCCGATCCTAGTTGGCCTTTGGCATTATCTCCAACAGAATAGATAGATCCATTGTTTAGCCTGAAGTAGGCTGTTCTTGATGCGCATGCAATTTGAACGATGTATGACGGATATGCAAAACTCGTGTCAACTATGTATGGCCCACGCGAAGAAACTGATGAAGCTATTCCCAACAACTGTCTATATTTGTTAATTTTCAAGTGCGCAATATTAATACCTTTTGTCATTTCCACCTGTTGCCACAAGAGAACCGTTTTTGAACAGAATGTACTGAAAGTTAGCTCCCGCCGCTACTTGAACTGCTGGGTTGTTCAACTCCAATCCAAAAGTCTCTGTTTGTCTTGGGGTAGAAGTTGATGTGGCACCTCCTGTTTGAAAAGAGCTACCGCAATGTTATATAAATGTTTCTCCATCTACTCACCTGGATAGGCCAGCACTGCACACACTACCATTTGTAAGGAGGAAAGTAGTAAATGAGGCACCCATGGATAAACTTGCAATCGACCCAATAGGAAGAAGTGGTGTATTGCCAACACTATTTGCAGTGGTTGTACCATCACCTGAGAGGCCTATTGTGTTAAGTCCTCTGTGAACAGGAACTATATAAGAGTCGCAGAAACAAACAGCAAGGAGCGTCAGCACTATTGCTCTAGTATTAATGACAGCCAGACTCATCACCTTTCGAAATGTGGTGTTTAAACCCAACAGTTTGTTTTTTTATATAACGATGACGTCGTAAATGGTAGTAAAACGATGGACATTTGACATTCACACCGTTTTCAAACGAGCATCAACTAAATCGGATTGGTAACCAATAGAATTATATAGAAATTAAAGAAATCAAGTAGTGCAACGGAAAATTGATTTTCATAACGTGGTACTACATCTCTGAACGTTTTATCAACAAACAATGCTCTGTTTACACATTATTAAATTGATGCTTTAGATTTCTTATATCATTGAATAGGGCCCTTGTATGCAATATCAATTCAATTTAGATACATCTTAAAGATGTTGTATACGTTCACAAAAACACCCTCACTTTTATTAAACTTTTTCATCTAGTAGTTCCTTAACTTCGATGATCTCCCAACATGTCACCGTTCAGCTTTGATAGTAGTGATTTGGAAGATAAACGAAGTTCTTTTCACATTTTTTCATAATGTGTTTATTATTCAATTTAATTTTCACTCAACCAACAAGTTTCACAAACAGATGGGTCAATCAAAGAAGGATCTCAGAAATCAACAACAAAAGAAGAATAAAGAGCTTGGAATTGTCACCAAGCAGCAAAAAGCACCAAACACAACGAGTTAGTAATTTGGTCATCTTCACAAAATTTAACATTTTTGTTAGCATGCTGCAAACTTTGCAAACTTGAGCTCAGGGTAAGTTTATTCTAGTAGAGTAATACTAAAAACTTACAGACTACTAAAAGAAATGTTGAGTTAGTAACGCATCAAACATCCAAGCATCCAAGTTCCTCAATGGCTGAATGTTTCCCAGGAGAAGAGTACGAAAAGGCTTAAATGTTAAATTATAAAGAAAAGCAATTGTAAACACAGTTTTGTATCGTTCAAATTATTTATTTAACGTTACTCACACCGACTTCTTCTTTTGAGTTTGATTGTCTCCACTTTCTCCACGTATTATCAAAAATACACCAAGCATGATAATTTGAGCTCCAATCATCCATTGCATTGACAGGTGTTCGTTGAAAATTAGCCATCCCAAGGCAGCCTTAAAAATTAAAACAAAACGATGGAAAAACTAAGTACCGTTAGGACAAAGTTCGCCGAAACATTGATAACTGTTGCGGTCAGTGTGCTTAAATGCAACATTGCCTGTGCAGAAAATCCCATCATAAAAACTGTTAGAATGATGTTGAGCACAAATGAAAGAAGCCTAAATATTTGATATAATTGTTCTCCGCTTAGCGGCAGTGTTGTTGATAGTTGATCGCATAGCAAGCCAACAGGACTTTTTTCTTGCTCTCCCGTGAACATCAATTTCCCAGCAACAGATGATAGGCATGCACAGATACCTGCGCATACAGCATTTTGAACCCCCTTGAATTGGCTAGCCATCCCTAACAAAAGAATGTTATAAAGTTTACAATAGTAATTTCAAACATGACGGACTTTGAAAGCAGGAGCCCCCTCACAAAAGTTGATGTTATCATAAGACCCACCACATCCCGCGAAATACAAATGCAAGTGTCACTCGGTCACACTGTTGGTGATTTGAAGGATGATCTCGCCAACCAAAATGTAATTATTAGGAACAACAAGGCAGTAAAGTTAATTTTTGCTGGGAGAATAATTTCGGATGATGATTTACTATTAACAATATTCGAGAAGTACGATATAACAATACCTCAAACCATCCATTTGATCGGTGCCTCTCAAACAAACCAAGCACCAAACGTGACGCCTGTAAGCCCCACTAATACCGAATCCACCACCACATCATCTCAAGATGCTCAAACATTAAACAGACAGCAACAACTCGCAAGACTCCAACAAATTCAGCAACAGCTACAGCTATTAAGACAGCAACAACAACAGCAACAACAAAATGTTCCAAATCAACAACAACAACAACAATTGGATCAAAATCAAAACGTACACCGACTCATAGGAGAACCAAGACAACACAACCACATTGTCATTAACATTGCCATCAGACCAATCATCATGGCTCTATTTAGAATATGCATACTCTGCGTGATATTATTCCCACGTCAAGGCTGGTTTGTTTGGTTCAAATTCACGTGCCTATTTGCATCGATTTGGTTGGTGTTCCAATACGGAAGGGCATTCTTTAACATTTTCCTACCCCAAGCAAACAACAACAACAACAACAACAACCAAGCGCAACCACCAGCAGCCCCACAACAAGAAGCACAACCACCAGCACCAACACGCCAAGTATCAAGAGGACCCATGGGAACACTATTCCACATACTCTACTTGTTTTTTGTGAGCTTGTCGCCATCCTATCAACCACGCAACCAACAAGCACAATTACCACCACAACAAGACGACGAACACCAAGATTAAATGTTACATTTTATTACATGATTCATGCTTTGACAGTATTCTTTTCTGCTTTGCCCATCTCCACCGTCTTTACTCTTGCAGCAAATCCGAGAGAGCAGAGCGTCTCTGGACAACTCTCTATGGTCGGACTCACGTTCACGAACATGAGTGTTTTTGAATTTCCACCCAGTGAATCTTGAAGCAGCGACGTTAGTTTCGAATTCCTGAACGGAATGTGAGGTTTCTTTGACGCCAATGCTGATATCACGTCCCCTAGTGCGCTTAAACTCTTGTTGATCGCCATGGACTCCTTCATGCGATCTCCAGTGGTCTCCGTCCTCTTCAATCTCTCGCTACCTGCCAAATCAATCAAATGTAATTTTCCAATTGTTTTTTGTTTGGTGGTCAAGTTGATCGCCGTCACGTACACGCTGACGATGCAGTGGGAGCGAGAACTGTGTTCGTTAATGTTGTTGGCGCCCACCGCACGACTCTTGTATCCTCCTTGTAAAGTGTTGATGACGTCCTCTGGAGAGTTGACCGGCACCAACAATAGACCGGGTACCGAAATTTCTTTGCTCATCAAAATTTCCAACTTTTTCTTTTCCTTCTCCTTGCTCGACCCTAACAGGTCGAACAGCGTCTCGTTGTAAATTTCCATCACGGCCACATTAATGTCGAACGAAAAGTCTTGTTTGCGTTCTTCTTTGATCCTGAATAACTCCGATAGAGTCCGATAGTTGACTCCGCGGTCCTTTGGGTTGCCTTCCATGGTGTGGGTCTTGCCGGAACCTGTTTGTCCGTAAGCAAAGATGCATACATTGTAACCGTCCAGAATAGAAGTTGCTAATGGTTTCACATCCTCAAAGACTTGACTTTGCATGGATTCCACTCCGAATACCTTTTCGAATTCGTATTTGAAAGTTTTCTTCTCTTCTACGTTTCTGACTCTAATCTCGTCGATGCCTGTTTCGATGCATGATCCTTGGGTGCTACCGTCGGATGGAAGGATGGGCCTGACCCTGACGTAGACGCGAATGTTGCCTTTGAGGTCTTGAAGTTCGTTGAATAGTTTTCGTCGTTCTTTTGCTTCCTTGTTGTATTTTTGTGTAATGTCGATGACTGCCGATGCCAACTTGCCGACTCCATTGTCTTTTAATTGCTTCATGTCCGCTTGTAGCAGCGATAAATGATTCTGTACCTCGCTCTTTAAATCCTTTTGTATCTTCTTCATGGAACGCAGTCTGTCTCTGACCTTCTTTAATGTGTTTATTTGAGCTGCGCTTGCAGTGTTTGATTTTTGATTTAGTTTTTCGGTTGCGGCCTTCATGTCAGTTTTGTATTTTTCGTTCAACTCTTCGAGTTGCTTCTTGATTTGATCAGCTTCCTTTTCTTTTGCTTGGACCTCTTGTTTGGACTTGTTTAAATCTGTTTGAGACTGTTTTAAGTCTTGCTGGGCTTGTTTCAGCTGTGCTTGTATTTGGTCCAACTTTTCTGTATTGTTTTGACTCGTTGTTAGGGAGGCTGACTGTGACTTTTTTGCTTCATCTTGAGCTTGTTTCAATTTTGACTCGAGTTGTTTTACCTCTGCTTGTAACTGTTGAATTTGTTGAGTCTGCTCAACATTTTGACTTGACCCTAGAGGATTTCTTCCTGATACCGGTGTTGCAGGGGATACGACTGGTGAAGTTGTTTTAAGTTTAGAGTTTTCATCTTGAAGCTTTCTAACCTCGTCTTGAAGTTTCTTCAGGGCAATGTCACTGGAATTAGATGGTCCCGACTTTGTGGGTGTTGAGGGAGTAATCGAGGGAGTTGTTGGGGTTTTCCCGCTTTTGATGGATGGTTTTGCTGTTGTCTTAAGGGGCACTGGTTTTTTGGTCTTGTCGCTTTCGATTTTCCTAGCAGCAGCTTCTACTTCCTCTCTCTTCTTTTGCATGCTCTCCTCCCTCTCTTTAATTAATTTCTCCTTTTCTTCCAACTCTTGTTGTTTTAAATCCAATTCTACTTTTAATTCCTCAAATTGTGCTGAAGTGGGTGTGCCAACTGGAGAGTTTGTGGAACGCTTCTTAATTTGTCCCAATAACATTTTGTTCTTCTTTTCACTTAAAATGTTTTTATCTCTCTCATCATCCAGTTGCTTGTTGAGCTCATCTTTTTCTAGGGTGAGTTTTTCTAACTGTTGGCGTAGTTGTTCATATTTATCTTTAAAATGTTAGTTTTGTAAAGTTTCTGTAAATACCCTCTGATACAAGTTTAACATCCACTGCTTCGACTTCGTCTTGGTCTTCTACATCCGAATCTTCTTCGGACTCTTCAGATTCTGAACCAGCATCTTCGATTCCAAGAGACTCTTTCATCTCTTTGCTGCGCGTGACATCGCTCCCAGCAAGACCAGGACGATATACATTGGGCTTCATGACTTTTTTAGGTTCTTCTTCACCTGTCTGACATTAAGCTGTTAGCTATAACTTATTCAAATTCAACAAACAATTCTCGCAACATAATTTGAAGGAATTAATCCACTTTCGCCCTTCGCGTTTTCTGCTATCCACCACCCTTTAGGATGGACTTTTAGAATCGTTATTTTCTCGTGCATTTTTATCGACAACTGTCTACTCTCTGTCGCGTTGAAGGAATAAAGTACCATGACTTGAAAAGGGTCCATGTCAGGAGTACCTTCCCTTATTTGGGAACGTCCTCTTGGCGTTACAGGTACTGATTGTCCCGCTATAGCTCCTCTCGGCGTCGATGGTGGAAGGGATGGTGCCTGACTCATTTCCTATATCGTCGTGCACAACTGTAACCGTCTGATGATAGCGACCTAATAGTTTACAAAAACAGCCGAAAAGTTGTCGGCGGTTTATCTGTTTAGTTCTGTGACCGTTCATCCGTAGACATTAAATAATTAGCTACCTATGGCAATTTTTGACAAGGTATCATACCTTAAATTCATTGCACTTTACTTTAAAGAATAGTTGTAAACCAAATATGCTCTTTTTTTGGGAATTACTACTTTGGATCAAAAACAAACAACATTTATGAATAGGATAGTTATTATTCAACTACTTGTTATCATCAGTTTTGTATATTCAAGCTTTATTTTACCAGGATATGATGTGTCAGTGTGCACAAGTGCAGGGTACTCGAACATTTTTGATCTACCTCTAACAAGCAATAGATGCCAAATGAAAATGTTTATATTAGCCACTATAACTAGTGACGTTAGTGATTATGCATTTAGTTTTAAATTAGATTCAGGTACTATATGAGCAATCGAAGATAGTAACTTTATTTTAGACACAATCATCAAAGATTCTCAAGGCCGTTTGTGGTCAACAGAAACTCCCATTGTAGTTACCATATTCAGAGAACCTACTCTATACAGTAAGACGCACTTCATGTAAATAACCTCTCAAATTTCAAAGAAGTTCCAATCACGTATGAAAAGAGTTTTCAGAATTGTTACGAGGTAGTTACAAGAACACAATCAACTACGTGCCAGTCAACACCTAACACAGTGTGCTGTGATGTCTCATACACGCAAAAAGAAATTCATTCAATCGCGTATAACTCCACAGTGCACAGACTATATACCCATGGTGAGCCATACTACGAAGTACGTCCAAACATTTTGATTTACTGAAAAGATTTATTAGTATGAAGTAACCATAACGGCGACTCAAGGAGCCCTCACTCAGTCAGCTACCATCACAAACTCAAACCCAATTGTAACAGTACCCTCAATGACAGGTGAAGTACAGGGCCAACTAGTCTCATCACTTTCACTACTTAGTTTTCAACGCAAATATCGTGGGTTTCCAGATACCTCTAAAAATAACGATGGTGGCTACTTGCTTGACTTTTCTTATGCAAAAAATTTACCCACAACAGCACCTTACTTCATGTCAAGTAAGTGCACTAAAAATCAAACTTAACAAACATTCAGGAATGAGATGTTCATCTGCTAACTATTACGGATTTTCAACGTCAATCGGTGGATCCAATCCATATAATCAAATTGATGGATTGACAGAAGCAGGCGATGCTACATGCACGCTTAGAAAAGATAAAACAGATGTAAACCAAGGTTTTATTGCATATAATTGCCCATTTAGCGACACCACGATGCTGAGCATTACGCTGGACATCAATAGTCCATCGTCATTTGTGTTGCTACCCCTCACTGGAACTCCAGTCGTAACGGATTCTGGTATACTTCCGAATAGCGTTAATGGTGCAACAACAGCAATTATTTATGTTGATGTGATGAACCAGGCATCCAATGTTGCCACATTTACGGTAGCGCCAGTCACGTGTTGTTTGTACACGGGCGATACTACCGATTGTAATGTATGTCGACGTTCTACCATTGGATAACAATAATGATAGTCTTTAAGGATAACTGCTGCGGTCACTAATAGTGTGCAACCATCTCTTACATTTAGATTTAAATTTCCGGTGGGCATTGCAGCACTAAACAGTAAAAAGGGATATTGTTCTTTTACGATATCTCAACAGGGACAAGTCGCTACCTCTGCAACAGCAAACTTTGATTCTTCAGGCTTCTCCCAAGGAACTCCCATTGACGGTATAAATTTACGTTCCGTGTTGTTCTTATTTCATTCATAGAAACAAGCTCTTGCAAATATCCTAATATTATATTGTCTGTAGGAAATAGAAAATTATGTTCTCCTCCTTGTAGCACTGTGGACATGAATTTTGATTCAACGACCATGGCATGTGTGTCGGTTAACTGTGTTACAAAATATCAAGGTTTTAGAAATTTCTTCAATGCCATAACTGGTCTATGTGAGGCGACCACATCTTGTGGATCCAAACAATCTTATGACCAACTAACCAACACTTGCGCTGCAAATAATTTTACTAGCCCATCCCCAACTTCAGGTGGGTCAATTATTCCTACATCACTTACTTCATCAACTACTACGCCAACACCATCAAGATCAACCACAAACGGAGGCGGCACAGTATGTTTTAGTTTGTTCTCACTCACGTAACATTTTTAGGTAGAATGTATTAATGGAAATTGGAACAGCGATCAAACTACATGTAACTGCGACGCCGGGTGGGTAACTAGTTCTGGAGACTCTTCACTTTGTGGTACACACTCTGGCGGCACATCTAGTTCAGGTTGGAGCTATGAGACACAATCTCCTGATGCCACCAACCCAACAACCATGACCACTACATCAAGCATGCCGACAACAATAATTTACATCATAATCGGAGTCTGTGGCTCTGTTCTATGCTGCTGCTGTTCAATAGTTTGTATTTGTGGTGGGGTTTGTATAAGAAAAAGGAGGCTCAAGAATGCAAAGAAAAAGAAAGAATTAAAAAAGAAAAAGAGAAGAGAAAGAAGAAGAAGATACCATGATGAAGATGAGTCAGAGTCTGAAGAAGAAGTATCAGAAATCGATTTCGAACATCAACGGCGAAAACCAAGAATACACGCACAAGAGAATGAAACGATGGCTGGGTCCACAGCAAGGAGAATGATGGAAATGCTATTATACGGTGATGTAGAGCAAGAGGAAGCAACCGACACCAATGCAAAGGACATTGAAACATTGTACAAAAGTAGAAGAAAACAACAAAAGACACAACTTTTGAAGGAATATGAGAAATTACAACAATTGAAAACACCAAAGAAAGTTGATCGTCATAGACTAGAGGTCGCCCGTAACATTGAAACATCTCGGATGAATAAAATAAGGAGGGTTAAAAGAGAAGAAAAGAATAGACATACTGAGTCTCCTTTGAAATAAATTTGTGATTATGTTACCTGTTGGTGCGCAAATGTATTAAAAAAGCTACCTAAAAATAGTTATTGTAAGGTATGCACTATGTGAACTGGTAAACCCCAACAACCAACAACAAACAATGGCTTGGACAGGTTTGAAGAACTCACAATTGTTTTTAAGAAGAATATTCAAAAGCAGAATTTATTACATTATAACGGTAACAATCACATTACTGGCCATATGCTTTGCCTACATTGTTCGGCTTAATGATTTGAAGGCTACATCTCTGAATAATTGCTATAATCAAACTCAAATTATTCCCAACTGCTACGACCAGCCGAGATGTTATAATTCGACAATGTTAAAAGACTGCTTCGAGGGAGCAGGATTCAAGTACGAGGATGCACATGACATTAATCAAATGTGGCATTTGCGCGACTCGATGAACGTTTCATACCTAGTATTTATTGGAATTATTATCGCAGAGATTGTACTACGGTTCATTTCAGATCCACAGTGGGATGTTTTTTATGATGCACTTATTGTGACGATGGATTTCATTTGCACAATCAGAGCAATAACCGGTGTAGATAGCTACATTTGTAAGTTTGAATTTAATTTTTAAACACTGTTAAAGACTTTTTAAGATTATGGTATCGCGCTGCCATTGCGTGTAGGTTTATTCGTAGCAGACATTGACATGTTGAGACCAATCTTTTACAAGATTAGCATGGCTGCACCCAAGCTAGTCTATTTTTTCCTATTATTCACTACGATGATGTACTTTTTTGGCGTCTGCTTCTTTTTGTATTTTAGCGGCGAAAATAATCCTGGATGTGAGGCCTGTCAAGTGTACTATCCCAACCTGGAAACATCAATGGTGACCAGCGTTGGCGTTGCCACTCTGAATGATTTTAGCACTGTTGTAAAAGATATGGCAAAAGAAGTTTCTTTTAATTCATTGTTTACTTATGCTATCTTCTTCTTGTATGGAATAACGACTCAGTTTGTAATCTTCAATTGTATTACTGCAGTCATTGTGGATATCGTCCTTTCCCCAGATGTCAAGATACCAGACAACGCCTCCAATTCATTTTGGAACAGGGCAATCCTTGAGTTGTTTTTAGAATTATTCTCTGGCATCATACCGGCCGAAGAGAGAGAGGCCATGCAACAAAAATCAAGCTTTGACAAGCTGAGATCTCTTTATTCCATCATTAAATTTAAAATAAAGAATTTGTTCAAGGGGAAGAGTTATGTGGATGAAGATTCGCTCTTGCTAATAAATGATCAGAAAAAGAGACAATCAAGGAGTGATGAAGACACTTTACAGAGTATATTAAGAGTTGTATTGCAGATGGACAAGCAGATTAATGATATACAAAAGAGACTGTCAGTGATTGAACATGAAGTTATGAATTAGGTGTTAACTAGTTTTTTGAATTAATTGCCTTTAATGAAAGAATGTTGAAAACTCCGCCACTTTTAGACCGAGTTTAAACAATAAAGATAACATGTTGTGATAGTATTCTTGAGGTCATATGTCTTTGTATGCATCGCAGTGTTACAATTTTAAAAATAAAACTGTGTTAATGAGCATGTGTGGGAGTCACAAGCAGAAAGGGACCCTTTATGTCTATTAATAAAAACTAAAAATTTTTGATAACATCACTCTATATGCTATTGTCTTTCATATTGTCGTCGTAGTTCGCGCAAAAGTTTGGGTTTTATGCATTAACCGATATTCTCTCTGATGGTTACCTATTTGAACTATTTTACAATTCCATTGTTTTATGGATAAACCACGCAGTGATGGATCGCAAGCGTAACCTCAGTCAGGTTGAATCAATCGCAAATGGAACAGCTAGAAGTGCATACGTAGTGCCAAAGAAAAAAAGAAAAGTTAATGATAGAGACTTCCGTGCCATCACAACCGGTCTGTACAAGTCACTTCTTGGAAGGTCACAAGATGAAGTTAACTTCTCTCTTGGAACATTTATCTTGATCAAGAACAACAGGGAGAGAAAACTACAAGAAACCTCAAAGAAGTTCCAAGATGTACTTGAAATCTTTAAACAGTATGTTAACAACATTGTTTACTTCTATAAACCTTAGTTTCGTTCCTACAAATCGTGTGGCTTTCGAAAATTTTCATACTCTAATCAAAACATGTGCAATTGGCACATTCAAAGATAAGATTTGCAGAATTCTAATTTATTTCTCTTTTGCTTCGTTAAAGTATACAATACGTGATGCGATCATATCCATAAGTTCAAGTCGTAGCAGTCAATTGTTGATAGATCGAGAGGAAGCAGTCTATGCTGACGATTACAACGACATTGAGAGCGACGAAGATGAAGATGAGGAACSAGAGAATGACCTAAGTGACACCAACTCTATCGACATTTCAAATTTCTACAACCAAGAAGCAATAGACGAGGAAGAAATAGAAATTGGTGGAGTTGAAGCTGCAGATCCAGTAGAGCCAGTGCCTCCTCCAGAGGATGTAGAACCAACCTGTCATTGCAAAACCTTGTTGCAACCTACCTTGAACAGATTGGACACTATAAGATTAAAGCAGAAGAGTCTATACAATGCAAAAATGCTTGTCAATCCAACCACAAAAACAGCCAAGAAGAATATTAAGGAGGAGAACAACGTCATCATTAAGGACGTTTTTGACAACGCTGGAAACTACCTCGCCCACAAGGATTGCATTTTGAGTACTCTCAAGATTGCAGAGAGACGTTTGAAAAGATTGAAGCGCGTACGAAGGTTAGATTTACCCATGCACAAGCACATTGGATCTGTTCCGAATAATGCCATCACAGGAGCAACCATTAGTCAATTGAACGCCTTCATGCTGAACAACTCTGAGGTGAACGGACGCAAGAAATACAAAACAAGATACATGAACATTCGGTTCAAGGGCTGGTTTCTGTTGAGCAAATCAACAATTGAAAATGAAAAGAAACCTGTCACCGAAAACGACTTGAACAAGATTGTCTTCTACGCATTCAATAGGTCTCAGGAGGAGATTAACACCTCAACAATTGAGAAGAGATTGTCAGAGCTTTGTGAAATTGCAGTTGATGCAGAGGAAGTTGATGCTTTGTTCGACCTTTTAAAGGAATGTAAATATTCTGTTAATGTATCTGTTGCTTCTCTTCGCAAGAAGCATCCCAATAAAGTTTTTCAATATGAAGACCAATTTGAGGAGCCTCTTCGTCAATGCATCAAAGGCAATGGTACCATTCGTCGGTTGTTGCGTAAGCATTTCCGCGAGTATTCTTTGTGTCCAAAAAAGAGTGACTATTGTAATACCTGTGATAATCTCCACCATCAAATTTGGGCCATCCACGCACAATTGCACCAAGATAGTATCTGTGAGCGACGTGCTGATCTTGAGAAGAAGCTGGAAAATCTGCAACAAGAACTGAAGGTGCACAAAGAAAATAGCGCAAAAGAAATTGATTTCATGCATCAGGCTGAAAAAAGATCAAAAGAGGAGAGGAAAGCTATTGATGAATATATCCAAGAAGAGAATCGCAATGAAGATAAACTGAAGGAACTAAAGCACAATCACATTGTTGTTTCTGAGGGAGACTATCAGAAAGGCACCCTCTTACCGTCATTTAATGACACGCGACAGCCTGGTGAATCTTACTACTTTCGCAAAGTTCTTCTTGAGCATTTTGTAGTGGTAAACCAATCAAATTACCAAAGTAATCCTCCTCAAATAAACCAAAACGTACAGCCACCCCATCCTACTGATGTTTCACGCAGAGAAAAAGGAGAGTTAGCACCTCGTACTGGTGTTCTTCCTATTTCCACAACAGAATCCTCAACACTGCGATGGAGGGTTCCTGGCCCTTCAGATGTTGTAGACCAATCCATGTCCTACATTATCGACAAGAGACAAGCAGGAGCAAAAACATCTGATCATACTATTAGTTTCCTGTCCCTGTATCAACAATCAATGTCCTCTTGGATTGTCAGGCATCACTACTTTCTTGACAATGCAGCCGTTAACAAAAGCAAGTACATCATGGGTTGGGCATTTGATGTTGTCCAATTTACCAACATACGGTACATTCGAATCTCATATCTGATCCCTGGACACACAAAATTTGAACCAGATAGGTACTTTGCAAGGATGGTAAAGACCTTTTTGAAAAGAGATGTCTACATTACATCGGAGTTGATGGAAATTATTAGACAAACATGCCACTGTCAGCTCACTTCTGCAGAGGATATTGGCATTTGGAAAGAGAAGCTTCTGGAAAAGTACAATCCCTTAAAGGAAATCAACAAGTACAGAGACTTTCTTTTTGAAAAAGACATTGATAAGAAGGTGACCATCAAAGTCAAGAAAATGTTACACGAAGGTGAATGGGAAGACATCACAAATTCGTTTGTTAAGGCTGACAAGGTTGACCTTGATTGCAGAGTAAACCTTGCAACTGAAAACTATAAAATCAAAAACCACACAGAGAGGCTGAGCAAGGAATACCTTAAAGATTTGATAAAATGCAAAGGTTGTGTCCCACATGATGTACGTTGGTTTTATCAAGATTTTGTGGACGAAAATGATTCCTACGACAAATCAAAAAAGAAGAAAAAGGGAGAGGATGCTATAATTGAGGTGGCTGACGATGAGCAAAATGAAGCTCAAGATCCAGTGAACAACGCTGAGCCTCAACCACTATACACACCTGCACAACACATTTTGATGAACATCAAAGTTCAGAAGGATCTTGGTTCAAACTCAAAGGAATTCAAGGAAAACATGGACAAATACAAATTTCCCTTGAATGAATGGATTCCTGAACATGCTGACAACAAGAACTACGTTTCAAAGAGGTCGGCACTGTGGGAGTACAGAAAATCTTTGATTAATGGATCACATCCAGAGATTGTTCCGGAGAATGCACCCACTATTGAAGAGCCACCAAATCATCAAATCGAAGAAGCTCCTCAAAATCACTTTGCATTTCTTGGGAACATGATCGCAAACTTGAACGTGTTTAGGATGTAAATTAAATTTTATTATAGTCACTCTGTTATTCTTGTTGACTCTCGTCATTGCGCAGTCCTCAACACACAAGTCGAGTTCCATAACCTAGAACTCGGGATTTCTCAAAATTCTAAAATAAACSSSTYCCTTTCTGATTGTGACTCCCACATGTCTGATTCATGGATGAGTAATTTGGATAATAATAGAAC
>JAOPGA020000196.1:0-19299 GCA_026419775.2 Acrasis kona
GATGTTGTCATTATTTTGCATTTTGTTTATTCCATGAAAGGATTCCGCCACAGAAATTTCTGGTGGCCTTTTGTAATATTCTCGGAAGTTCTTGAAGGATATTGTAATTAGAGTAATTTCAAGCGGCAAATATGGTCGGTTCAACAAGACTGGAATATGGAATGTACGTCAACAAGCATGGAGCAGTGTACAAAAATGGAGTGCGCGCAGACAGTCGCACGATAGAGACACTTTGGAACAATTTTTTAAATAGCGACAATTCTGTATCAATTTACAAGCTAGCACAACAAAATAAAGTGTCATATAACTTTGCAGTCAAAGTCATACAAGAAACATATTCTGTCTTGAATGGGTAAATGGTGGTGGAGAGAATGGTTGGAGAGGAATTGGAATTCTCTGCATGTTGCCCGCTTGTAATAATTGCACAAATGACTGTGGCGGGACTGTGTTTCTGCTATTTGTTTTCATGTCATTGTTGTTTGTGTTCATTCTCGCTTTTAAATCACTAGTGTTCGCTTTCTGATCAGTTGTAATGGTTTCCAAGAAGTTTCTCGTCAACCCACTAAAAACTCCACTTCCGAAATTCCATTCCTTTCATGGAATTTTACAATCGACAATAAACCGTTCCAAAAACTTTAGTAATGGAACGTTCCCGTACCTGTCCTCAATTCGCTGCGATCTGGCTGTACACAGAGGCGATTATATTTAAATAATACATCTGTGTTCCTAAAGGTTTGGGCAATTATTTTTCTTGAACCATCTTCTTTGTTGCTGGTTGATGGAGGGTAACATTGTTCTGCTTTGAATTGATACTTAGACTCGTACGTACTGCGAAGCTCAGAAAAAAATTTTGGTTTAATCAATGTGGAATTAATATCATACGTTTTATTGTAAATCAAGTCCAACTCCTCCCTTGTTAAAAATGTTCTGGCTTCTGTAGTTGGGAACGGAATACGTTTCACTTGCGTAGAGCTAGGTCTCCAATTTAGATCTCGTTCAAAAAAAAAATCTTCGTCCATCACAATTACATTTGTGTTCAGTGCTGTTGGTCTTTCTATATAGGGTAAATTGTACACTGTATCTCTTTTCCACTTATTTATCAGCGACTATGCGAACTGCAAAAAATGCTCTTGCTGGTGTTGTGTAGATTTTTTGAATCGCTGGCTTCTTCTGCTTTTTCTTGAAGGTTTGAGTAGTGGTCGCTACATACAAACCCATATCGTAGAAAATACAGAGTCTCCTCCGTACCGTTACGTAGCTCGCTTATCGAAATTGCCAATTCTCTTGCGGTAATGTATTGTAGTGATTTTTTTCCAGCACGTTTAAACAAATACTTTTTTTTGTTCTGATGAACTGCAGCTACACGGTACTCCGTTGTTGATTGACTTCATAACAAATATATTGTAAAGGGGTATGTTTCGTTTTGATTGTGGTCATTCATGCCATCTTCTTGTGGGTCAGCAAAAAGGCAATTATATCCTACGGGAGCCGACATTCGATACCATATTTTCACTCATAATCACATACTTGAAGCGTTTCAGCTGTCAGTTTTCGGTTCTAAGAGGACATAATTTTTGATCCCTAGGGTCGCAGGCAACAACATTATCTCATATTGCAATTACAACAAACATGGTTGCCCAACAACACATTGAACATTTGTGATGTAGGGTTAATCTTCTTGACGAAAGAGCCGCCTGGTACTTGCTCCGATAACCTTCTTGACGAAAGAGCCGCGATTTCAAACAGCCACATTCGTTAACCAACAATCTAAGGCCTTCATAAAATGAAAGAGTCTTTATCACTCTAGAACGTTGCATCATGGAAGCAGATTGCCATATTAAGAAGTTGCACACATGAAGAGAAAGATCTTTTTAAATACAACCATTTTCCTGTCGATAGTTTGTTGTTTGAAAGTGATGTGAAAACTTTTATAGAGGTTGTGCTGAAGCAGGAGGTTCTGGTATGATAAGAAGACATTGTTAAACAAATTAATCGCACACATCAAAAAAGATTGCGAGTACATACACGTGATCGGGCAGAAACAAATTGACGGCGGCTGCTCATTTGTGGTGGACGCAAATATCAAATTAATCTCCAACAGACAGGACACACAGGAGTATTAACTGAAAAAATGGATTCCGATGTACCGGTGAGCAACATTTCACTTCAGTTTCTGCAAAATCACGCCAAATCATCCGTTTTTGAGTGTATCATTATCCTTAAGGCTTTTTGGGCAATATACTCAGGGATGTTATGTTTATACACTAGCAGCTTCAATAAACTATACTTTTATTAGTCTTGTTGAAAAGAGATGAAACTGAAGAGTCTAGATGATGTTAGATGGTTTTTTATAAATTTTGATATGATTTTTCTCTCCTCTTGTGGATGACAACACCAATAATAATCGCAGCAGCGACAAGAATAACAACGAAAGCGACACCTCCAACTACACCACCAATGATTGCGCCGTAGTTTTTATCTTTTTGATTCTTGCAGGCAGCTTTACTCTTTCCTGTATATTCGAGATTCCAGACGCTAGAATAACTAGTACTGAGATGCGCTAAATCAGTGACTTGATCATTCGCAGCCTTTTCGTCGCATTCAAGATTAATTGATATCCTCATTCTGTTCCTGTCTGTTGCTGGGCCATAAGGCTCATACGTTATTGAGACTCCTTTATTGGTATCATATATGTATTCTATCTGAGGAAGAGATCCAGAAGTACATGTGACTTCTTTCTTTTGTGTGTCTATACGGAAGAGATAGTAGGGACTGGTTTTGTAGCTACATTCATCAAGCAAAGCAGATTCTATCTTTGCAGGGCCACAAATGTTAATGTATGTTGTGGCTTGTTGAGACTTGAAGGGGTCCGGTCCAGTAATTTTATAATATCCGGTGCTATGAGGGTGAGAAATGTATGTAGATGCAACTATCTTACCTAGATTCTGCTCCATTTAAATCATATTCAACACCACTTCTTGTCGTGAAGCGACAAGCGTCGTCTCTAGATAACACAAAAGTGAAGATGATTGATAAGACAATAAGACCAGTAATTGTCTTCATTTGAATTTTGGAACGTTAAAGAGAAACGTTAAAAACGCCTATATTTATAGTGAGGAATTATCATCTTAAGGTGGAAGGAACCTTCTAAAATAATAGGTGTATAGCCGTTACCTTTTATTTTTATTGGCCAACGAAATTGCTATATAATCTTCGAAATGGAGAATAAAATGTTCGCGAGAAATTTGTTTTTGGTGGCACTAGTGGCAAGCAGGGTTAATATTATAGTAGTAGACACTGGTGGTCGTCGCTGATTGTTATGAAGCTTTTGGGTGTTGGAATGGCGTAGAAGGAAGCAGCAAGAAAATTGATTTCAAGATGATTAATTTATTCGTGAACATCRGACTTTTGCGAATCTTCATCTCCAACTGGATTGCCCTGACCCTTGGTTTGGTGATCCTTGAGCACCTTCTCCATCTCTTCTGGGGTCATTCCAAACTTTCCTGCAACATCCTCCATCTCATTAGTCTTGGCCATATTCAAGGATCTGCTTTTTCGTCACGCTCACCCAGTTTGGACTCTTTACTATGAGTATTTCGTTTTCTTTGTAGCAGAGTGAGGCCATCCTAGCGACAACTTGGTGGTCAGTGATTAGTTGTCCTACTTCCAGTTGACTGACACAGTTCATCTTTTACAAAAAAACAGAAAATGAAGTATCATCCATCATCAAACGCTTTGTGGATTTGTACAAAACATTCTTATTCAAATTGAACTACACTTATTGAATGTTTGGTAGAGATTTATGTGCACACAGAAGTAACCATGCATCGTCCAAGAGCAGTATTTAGATGGCTTAAATTGAATGTATTTATATTAAGAAGTGCGATGGATTAGTATTCAGAGTCAGTGAGAACGAATTTGTGTATGAAATGCAAGAAAACAGTGATGTCGCACTCCAAGAGTCACTAAAAGAACAGATTGTTCCCGATTATTAGTGTTGGTGTCTACAAATCTACCATGAGAGATTTATGCTACGAAAATATCAGAAGTTCTAGATACATTAAGATGGAATTATCATGAGACAGTGAAGCAAAAAGAAACAATGTTAATCAATTTATTTGAACATTTTATTAAAATATTATTCTTTAATGTTGATGTTCCATTCACTTGCAGCGTACATCCAGAGAATGCTTTGTTTTACGGTTGTCACCACCAATCGCACCACCAAAACTCGAGGTGTCAAACACATCGTGGCATACACCAAGTGTTAACCACCGTCGGTTATACCCACCAAGTGTAAACCACCATTTGGTGTTTAACACCAAAAATGGATGGTGGATGCCACCCACCAGAATCAGCGCCGATTAGAAAAAGAGATGAAATTGAAGAGTCTAGATGAGTAGAGTTCTGTGTTAGCTGGTTTATTATAAATTTTGATATGACTTTTCTCTCCTCTTATGGATGACAATACCAATAATAATAGCAGCAGCGACAAGAATAACAACGAAAGCGACACCTCCAACTACACCACCAATGATTGCGCCGTAGTTTTTATCTTTTTGCAGGCAGCTTTACTCACGGTGGAAGCAGCAAGATTAATCAAATACAAATGTTAGGTATCAACCTGTTTGCTCATTCTACATTCCACTAGCCTTTTTGCTGCGTGTGCTTGGTTCACACAGGTTGTGTTTAAGGTTGGGTTGACCTTTTTACTTTGTAATTTTTTATGATGAAGGTAGGCTTCACGAAGAATACAACAAGACTTTAACAAGCACAAGGTCAAAAGATACAGAAAAAATAGAGATTTTGTAGCTAAAAGATACAGTGCCGCTGTATACGCAATGAAACATGGTATATCACAAGCTGAGAGGGCATTCCCACAATTACACGAAATATGATCAGATATTGGATGAACCGGATAGATAGCGAAAAGCCAGTCCAGAATTGGGGTGGACATAGGTATGGATTCATAAAAGAGTCAACATTCAACATTTCAGATTTCAAAACAAATTCAAAGAGGAGGTTTATATAACCTCTTCCTTATCACATCCCCTAGTACAAGCGAGCCTTTATTTGTTGACCTTAAGATGAGTAGAGTGTCTCACCGCTTTAAAGGGATTTATAATTGACAATGGCAAGAAGGGATGGGCTGAAGGTAAAGTTGGAGTTACCTTAAGAGCACCTTTGTTACATCTTTTGGATAGAATGCAGGTACTCAGCGACCCTGCTCCAGATGTAGAAGATGATGTTCAATTTGGAGGTGCGTCTCCATTTGCAAGCGACAACAACAATTATTTTGAAGAGGATCGCAATAGTGCCCTTTTAAGAAAACCTGCCTCAACCGCATTAACAAAAAATGTTGAAACATCAACTACGAACTGGGAAAGTCTGTACTTGCTTTCATCAAAACCTGTCAAGTGTGTAAACATATCTTCTTCTGTTTAATTCACACAGTCGGTCCAAGGGGAGATGATTTCTCTGTCATTGACTGTGTGATACCCCAAAACAGGCAGGAACCTACGGTTGTAATATTCGGATTGGCGTCAAAGAAGATGAACAACCGGAACAAAATGACATAGACGATGAATTCGTTGTACCTGGGCCTGGAAGAGAGTTGATAACTCATGTAGCAAGAAAGCACACAAAGCGAGGAAGGAAGAGAAAGGAACACCCCAACACAACAAGAACACTTTGACGCAGTTGAAAAAGACAACAGTTCTGGTTCTGCAATTACATCTGCCACTTGTTTATGCAGATGCGAACAAAGAAGTGATTGAGGACATATGTAAATTGTATCCCAAATGTCACATTGTGCCACGTTTTCACATTACACCAGAAGTAGGCTGAGCATGAATTGGAGCAGCATGGTGACCAAGAGACAGACGTCCTGGTTCCATTGTTAATAAACATAATTGTTGAAGTTAAGATCATTTTTAATTCACATAACAGTCAGTTATGATGGTGCCATACTTCCACTGTCACCCTCGGCAGAAGTTTCAACAGTTGGACGGAAGGCTCCCTCCTGTACTTGCGTAGAAAAAAGTACTACTTTCGAAATCACGGGGAAAGAAAATGATCAATAAACACACTTTTGACATGGGGTGCAACTACCTAGGTCCGGAGAATAAAACCTGAGTAGAGCTAACTGAAGAATTTTGAATAATTTGGATGTTATATAAATTAAAACTTAATTTTTAGGGCTCTTCATATCAGGAATGGCTTGGCTTCAAAAATGAACTCAAATTTCCACTTTTTACAAAGAACTGTCAGCTGTCTTTGACCAACACCATCAGCGGAATGCGTGTCAGTCCAGGCACGCCACACAACGTGAAACCATTATCACTTGGCTCATTGTCACTTGGTCTTAGAACGAAGAGTCCTACGTTTACGGCGCCTTCACAAATATATGATAATAATTCGAATGATTCCCTCACTAGCTCAAGGCGTTCCTCGTCAGCAAGTTCCAGTAGCCATTTAAAATTATCTAAAACTGCGTTGAGACTCCGTAGCCGCGCACTATCAACAAATGAAAAGCATGATAGTTTATCTCCTCGCTCCGAAAGCGAGATTTATGAAGAATATGATGCAAATTCGTATTATCAAGACGCATTAACTGAAACAGAGGATGATGAATCAACCACCGCTGATGAGTTTGATGAAACAAAGTTTGGAATTAGCACTTACGAGGCATGCATCAATAGTGCTCACATTCAGCAGGATGACGTTTACAAAACTTTAATAGAGAAGCCCCAACAAATCCAAGTTGAGCACATAAAGAATCCCTTCTCAAAAGAAAAGTGTTTGGATGGATTCTTGGAAGATAACATAAATGATCTAGACTCCTATGCTAGGCAAGCGGTTGAGTGCACAAATAACGACTTGATGTGTATATCTACGGAGGGATGCGATAGTAACTTTTTGGAACAAAATGAATTCACTTTTACAAACCTATCAACTGAACATTCAATATATGACGTTGATACACAAGGAAAAATTGAGCAATCAGCTCCAGACGTACCGAAAATAGATGTTGCGTCCGTGCCTCCAGTAACAGCCACAATACAGACGCCAAAATCACCCAATAGCAGCCGCTCCTCTCCGACAAGCATAACGTCCAAATGGCCTCATGAAAAGTTTCCTGTGGAAGAAAATTTAGAGTTGTCCATGAAGAAGAACAGCCCCAGAGAACTCTCACATAAAAAAAGTGTAGCGGAAGCAAGATTGGATGAAGTTCGCAACACTGAACACTTTCAAAAGAGTTTTATCCTACAAACTTTTGAGAATACCTGTCCTGTTGCAGACTCCATAAAATCATTAAACTTGGATTTCAACAAACAGGACGCCTTAGGTGCAGCCTTGCCAATTACATTGTAAGTTTTTAAAATGAAATTGTTTCAACACTCTTCAGAGAGAAGGATTTTGTATACTATCGTTTTGAACCAAAAGAATTAACGTTTGATTTGTGGTCAAAGTTTGGAGAACCTTTTGAAGTGGTCACAGTGCAAGTATCAATGTATGAGTCGTGTCAATCAACCTCAACAAAAACATTTACAAAAGTATCACAAACACATACTTTCGATCTTGGAAAGGATGGAACATTCTCCGAAACAGACGCAGCAACTTTTATCGTACCTAATCAACATAATTACGAATATCAGTTACTTTTCCGGTTTAGTAGAAACTTTCAAGGAGAACATTCTGAAGAGTTGGACACTCACTACATGAAAGGAGACAAAGCCAAAGACAAGGACATTCGTACCTACAAGGACAAGAGATCAAACTTAACTCGTGTCATGGAAAACCAAGGAGTCAAGAGCGTATTCGCTTTTGCTTCATCTACTTTAACCAACAATCAGAACATTTTAACATCTCACATTTATTTAATTCCCGCCAGAACTGGTAATCTCCACGCCCAAACCATGCTTTGTAATTTGGAACAAGACGGTCAGAGTCCAATCGCCACTCAAAGTCCAGTCAATTTGTCAAGCACACCAAACGCATCTCCACTCATGTCAGCTCTAGGCACACCAACAGTTCCTAATGGTTTCAAAAGGTTTAAATCCATCCCAGGAGGGAAAATCTCGTTCACCGTTCAAAAAACACAACACCACTCACATCAAGTCATGCAATGTCTAACCAATTACGATACCAAACGAGTCAGCACAAGAAATGATTTATTCGTATCCGTCTCTTCATTAACCAACCACTCCATTTTCAAAAACGTACAATTAAGTTGTGAGTTGCGTTCCAGCGACGATGCCATCTCATTAAATCCAAAACGTTGCAAATCATTCGTCAATCAAAAAAACACTTTAAACGAAGTCGGTTACACGGAAGTAAGCTTAAAGAATTCCTGTCCAGAATACAGCGATGAATTCCAATTACGCGTTCCATGCCACTTGACCCCACAACATCATTTATTTTTTCGACTTTACAATATTTCACACAAGGAAAAATATTTTGGAAAAAAAGATGATTCCATACGTACATTGATCGGATATTGTTACTTACCATTAACGGATGGAAATGGATCGGCTTGCTACGGAAACAAGGAATTACCCATTTATTCTCGACTACCCGACTTTAATTACATGACCAGTCAAGAATCACACAACACGGAACGATTGGACAACAGCGTCGCGAAGATTCATTTACTTTGGAAAAGCATCTCACATCCTGCCGATGAGTCAGGTCACTTTACAAAATTCGTGAATGGAGAATTACCGGTGGATCAATTAGAAACGGCGATCCTCGGCATCAAGTACCAATCACAAGGTGTCTTGATCTTTAATCGATTCTTTTCCCATCTGATCAACAACCCATCATGCAAAAAATCAATCCTACATCAAGTCATGAGCCTAATCACACATTATCGAACCAACGATCACATTGACATTTGTAAGTATTATTGTAAATATCAATTCGATAACGAATGGGTTTGGAACCCATGGTTGACCGCACTGAATGATCAGTTACTGGAGATGGAACAAATCGAACAACGAAACATTGAAGATTGTTTTTTGAAATGCATCTGGTTTTTATTGAGCATTCTCACGAAAAGCATGTCGCTTTACAAAACGAAACAATCACAATCCACATGCAATCCATCTTCGCCAACCTCATCACATCCATTTGTCGAATCCGATCTCGAACGCATCGAAATGCTCATGCACAAATTACGCAAATTATTCGAAAAGAATTTGATTTCGAAAAATCAATTAGTGAAGGATGCACATCAAGCCACTTCCCAAATGCTTCGTAGATTTCTAGTCATCATCAACATTCCAATCTCAATCACATTGATCAGCAGGCACATTTATTCGTTATACACGTGGTGGGATCACAAACCACACGATCAAATTTCGGAATTACAATTAACCATGATTCGTGATTCTCTGTTTTATCCTCGATATCCATTATTGTGCATGACCGATAATAGCAACACCAATGGCGGCGGTCACTTTTTATATAGCTGCTTGATCGAGTTGTTGGTTCGATGTTTGATCGACTCGAACGATAAGACTCGAATAGCGGCCATCGTGACTTATCGCGATGTGTTGACCAAATACGATCGCAATAAAACATTTCGATCCAAATTGAATCACGCCCATTTGGAATTCATATTTCGAGTTTTGGATGTGATGGACGATTGGTTGATTCAATGCGATCGTACATTTTTGGAAACTCAACAGAATTTATTGGACATGAACAACAGGTTGACTCGGGTCAACGATCAATTGGCGGGAACCAAAGAATCGTATCGAAAGGATTTGATCATTCCAGACGATGCTGCACTTCGTAAATTAGATCATGCCAGAGCACAAACAGATGCATTATTTCACAAATTAAATAACAAATTGAAATTGGAAAAGGAGAGAAGTAGAGACGAAAAGAGACAATTGTTGATTTGTTTGATGCATGTTTGTGAAATTGTCAATCATGATGATTTGATGCAAGGATTGAAGAAGAGAAGATCGTTGTTGAAATTTGTGACGTGCATGAGACAAGTAGTGATTAGCTTTGAATATCCAGGTGCAAAGATTTTACAAGATTTGTTGGACGAAAAATATCTAATGTCCAATTCGAACGAAATTTCGCTCATGACCAGTCCGTCTCAACATGTAATCTTGTCCGAATCTGTTTCTTCCAATTCTTCTAATAAACCGTCCAGAAGACAAAGTGTGTTTCCGATGGGTTTGAATTTGAGTAGTATCAGGAGTAAATTGGCTAGTATCGGTACGCCTACCAGCCAATCTTCTTCCGCTGCTAGTCCCGCCACTCCTTGTTCTCCGCATAGTAATGCTTTGAAAAAAGATTTGACGCCGCCGTCGTCTTCTGATAAAAATAAATTTACCTTGTTGTTGTTAAGGAACGAAAGGGAGTTGAGCAGCAGGGTTAGTTTATCTTGTCTTTCGCAAACTTGTTATGCGCTTGATGCACGTCACTACGGGTCAGCCGATCAAGCGATCGAAGTGATTCACACTTGTACTTTATTGTTAATTAGTTTATTGTCCACTCACCAATCACAACGTGTCATGTCTTGTACTCTTCATTACCTTCCTTATTTCATACATGAACATGGGGATGTCATTTATCAAGGCGACCACGCTTCGTTGTTATTTCATGCTATTCTATTACAATGCGAATCCAATAGCAACATCATTAGAGAGCAGGCCAAAGCTTGTTTGTATTTTGCAACAAGACGCAGTTGCGAAGTGACACGAGATGCAAGCAAGACTCAAGTCATGATCACATTAGCACTTTCTAGATCTCTACAAGGAGATCGCATTCGTAGAGGTGACGATTTTCACTTGCGGCAAGCCATCAAGAGCATGTGTGCATTCGCAGAAAAGGACATCCATAGTGGTCAACTCACTCACAGAAGAATGACGCCCTCTTCGCCAAGTACCAATCACCTGCCATCACAACCAGTCAACGGCAACAATCAACAACAATTAGAAAAAAAGATTGATTTCAAATCAACATTAGCAATGTTCAGAAGCATTGAAGCAGAAAATGTAAAACATGCAAAAATCAATCACGCAGCATCCAATCCCATCAATCACAATCAATTCGTAATTGACATTTCCAATCGTCTACAAACACTACTCAACGACACCATTGCCACATTTGAAATTTCACAAGGAGCAGACGATCACAAAATTGAAGATTTGTTCCATCGCATTTCCATCAGTTACGCAAAAATTCCAGAATTACGATTCATGTGGTTGAGACAATTGGCAAACAATCACGAACAAAATGCACGATTTGCAGAATCTGCATTATGTCACGTTCACATCTTGCATTATGCATTCGAATTGCTCAAGGACGATTTGTTAAAAAACACGAGCATCCACACCACATTTCACGATACGTTCGGTCGCCTCGTATCCAGCAACAACAACAACAACCAACAAAATCAATCCACAACGATGGATAGTTATGACATTTCTGGCGGTCACTTGCCAGAATTAACATTACCCGGTATTTTGGAATTGATCAAAATTTGCATCAATCAATTCGAAATGGCAGAATGTTACGAATGGAGCGTGACGTTGAATAAAATACTGGTGATTCTGTTGGAAATCATGGACGATCATAAACAATTATCGGATGCTTATTTACATTTACACAAATTATACAAGATTACGCAATTCAACAAGAATTCGAAATTATATCCCAATTATTACAGGGTTGCATTTTTGGGCAATTGGGGTGATTCTGACTTGAAGAACAAACAATTCGTGTACAAGACTCCCAAATTGTTCAAATTATTCAAAATGAAGGAAAAGATTAAAACGTGGTATGGTCACGATGTACAGGTGATTAGTAACGTGAAGGCAATCATACAGGACGAACACTCCAAATACGTTCATTTGACTCACGTCAAGCCCTACATTTGTACGAATCAACAATCCGACCAAAATGATTTCGTCTCGAGGAGTAGCGAATTTCAAAAACATGTGAATTTAAATCAATTTTACTACGAAACTGCTTACTCGATGAATGCAAAGAAATTGAGCGATAAGGTGAGCGAGATTTATAAACGAAAAGTAATTGTGCATGTTGATGGATTCTTCCCGAATGCCAAATCGAGATTACAAATCATCAAGGAGGACGAAATGATTTTGACGCCCATTGAAGCGGCAACCGAAAATATGACCGAGCAAATATCCAGACTACAAGACGTGTGTTCGATTCATCCGCCAGACGTTGCTCAATTACAAATGGTGTTGCAGGGAAGCGTGAGAGCGACGGTGAATAATGGGCCCAAAGATATTGTAAATAGTTTTTTGAGAGAGGAGAATAGGGGTAAATTTAATGTGCAACATGTTGTTAAATTAAATCAAAAATGTTTGTTGTTCTTATATTGGTGTGAAAAGGCGGTGCAGTTGCATGCCGAACATAAGAGGCATGACCAGACTGTTTTTCATATTGAACTAGAAAAGGGTTATGAAAAGGTTAGGGAGTTGTTTGAGGAGTGTTTGTTGTTTGATGAGGAGTTGGCTACTTTGAATGCTCAAGTGTCACAATAAATAATCAATTTTGATTCTTTTTTGATTTGATGATAATATCACATTTAAATAAACTAGATATCTAGCATCTATTTTAAATGTAGGAGCGAACAATACAATCAGCGTCACGTTCACTGTCCAACAAGTCGTTATGAATGGATACATGATTGAAATGCATTTAGAATCAAAACAGAGGATGAACATTTACCTTCAATAGAATTGAATCAATTCTCAATAGAACAAGGAGAGGAGACAAATCATACAAATCAAATCATGATGTGATTACGAAATCATTAATCTCAAGATTGTAATAACGAAGTGATATAAGTTCCATCGTCACTAAAGTCTAACCTCATTCTTAGAGGAAACAATGGCTAACTAAACTAGTGGGTGAGGCTTTAGATAAACTGAAGTTTAAACTAAGTGTTCGTGTCAAAAAAATTATTATAAGAAAGTTGAGTAAGCAGTTTATTTAAAACAGAGATCTCTAAATGGATCAACGAATTAAAAAATTAGATAAAGCACATCAAAACAACCATAATCTGTGTGGATATAATGGTTGATATATTGCTTGCTGAACTAGAAGCACTACGATCTGCTTCCGCACTGTTGCTTGAAGGAGTATTTCCTGGTGTAGTATTCTGTGTTGTGGTGGTCGTTTCACTAGTGCTTTGAGGTGCGGCAGTGGTATTGTCGACAGTGGTATTGTCGGTACTGTTATAATTGATAGTATTGTTCTGAACAGTATTTGTTATTGGCGCAGCTGTTGTCTTAATGTCATCAACTAGTAGTACCGCCGTTAAACAACCTCTGTTCATTTGCGTGACAATCTTATTGTTTGGCACTTGAATTGCAGCAGTAGGTTGATTTTCATTCAAGCCATTCGAGCAGGAGGGCTCACTGCATTTTCCAAATCTATAGATAATGTTATCACTAGCTAATAAAAGGACACTTTCACATCCTGTGGCTACTCTTGTTATCGTCTTTCCGTAAAGAGGTTTAGAAATAATTACTGCTGTCGGCTTATCAATTTGCGTAATGTATTCTTTAACCCCCATATCGTAAAATGAAAATCCAAAAGTATAAACTACACCGTCTTTAGTGAGTAGAATTGTTCTATATTCACCAGAAACTATGCTAACAACTATTCTTCCTGCGAGGGCACTCAAGTCCACCGCAACTGGTGCGCAAGATAATTGTAGAGATACAGAGGGATTGCCTATGAATAATTCAGGACAGTCATTTCCACGTATTCCTGTTCCTTCACGACAACCAAAAGTATATACTAGGCCATCATCTGTTAAAATCACTGTCATACAATAACCTGCACTAATCTGCGATACTATTTTGCCTTTAAGTGAGCCAGTCATGTCAACTAATGTTGGAACAAACACTGTATCTTGACACGTGGCAAGTCCTAGTTGACAATATCTGGAATAAGAAGTAAATTATAATAACTTTAGAGCTGACTTACTGATTGGTCCCAAAGCTATACAACTTGTTATCCCCAGATAAAAGAATAGAATGATAGGAGCCCGCAGCAATGTATCTTATCTTTGTTCCACCAGGCAGCACGACCTTTGCGGGTTGATTTAGTAATCTGAGAGTTGTGTCATTAATTCCAAGTGGTCCAACTCTGTTACAGTTGTTAAAGTGTAAGTTGAAGCGATCTCACACGTTATAACCGAACGAATATACATCTCCCACATCTGAGAGTAGGAGTGTATGTTCTGCACCGCTTTTTGCTTCAATAATTTTTCCAACTGTCACAACGCTTGTGTTCAACTTATCACTGTAAGTATGACTTTTATATAATTACTAAGATAGAGGTGTAACAATCCTTACCCTCTCATTAGTTTGAATACATCGCCATTTTCCGTAACTAAAATCGTAGTTGAACCGCTAAACACTCCAACCGATACAATCTTTGCATTATTACCTGTCAAGTTCATCTCCATCAGATCATAGTTGCCCGATATAATCCCAGTCGCCATTAATCCTGATTGAGAGCTGGCATTAGAGATAAAGCTGAGCAGTAGTATGATGTATGTGACCAAAAGTGTCATTTTTGTAAGAATCAAACTACAGTTGATTGAATTAACTATGTGAGTGTGTTACAACGAAGTCAGGTTGACATAGTGTTCATGTGAACTTCGACCTTCCAACTGAAGATTAAATACTATAATCCATCAATAAGATGTAGACAAATAGTAGTAACGAAAGACAACATAAGTATGATCTTAACTTATATTCTTGATTTAATGTACTTGTCGAATAAAAGTGATGGTATAAATGTGTATGTGTGGTCGCTATGAATGTGAAACATGTACTAAAGTTCGTCTTTATTCTGTGTTTTTTTCAAGGAAAATCCCATCCGCAAATCTAATTGCAGTCTCTGTCCATGTTCGTCATAAGCTATCATGGGGTTAATAAACTTCCACTCTTTATTTGGAAGTTGTTTCAACAATACTTCACACCCAATTATAACAATCGTTCCTTCTCCATTCACATATGTAACATCTGTGACAAGTCCTCTTTCCTTTCTTGTAGGATTATAGCAATATCCTTCTAAATCTAAGTTAAGCGGGTAATAGGCGGTCCAAATAATAGGGAATTTATGAATATTGGCTGTTTTGATTCTTCTACTGACAGCAGGCGGTTCCAATCCAGAGTACAAACATACTTCGTCTCCATTTGTGCACACTCCGGGCTTTCTGAAGGCGCGATCATACATATCATAGCCAAGACGAGTGCTTTTTATGTCAACCTCCACATAGTCAGCAGGCAACTCTTCTTTTATCTGCTCACAAGTAACACCTGTGTATAAACTTATCGCTATTACATTAGTGGGAACAATAATATCCATAGTAAAACTGAAGTCAAACAAACAAAGGTACAGCAGTACAGCTGGTATATAAATCCTCATTTATAAATCTTGTATCGGCGCCAATGAAATCAAGTCAACCGTTAATAAATGCTAAGACGATTAGTGCGAACATGAAGATTCCACTTGATTGGACAAGTGTGCTGCAACTGGTTGCGATGTTGTTCTTGGTAGAAAGTGCACCAAGTAGTTCTCTAAATTGTTAGGCAGAAATTTGTATTCTGCGGGTTTCCTGAATCGCGGCCTGTGGATGGTGGCTATCAATTTTAAGGTCTTCCATGCATGCTTCGTAGAATGTTTTCCAAAAAACAAGGTCAATTTAAAAGTAGGGCCTACATTCAAAAGAAGAAAGCAAAGAAGGCAACTGATGGTGAAGAAGAGGACGACCCAGAAGAATGAAAACTTTCACCCAACAACATTGCAACCAGTTTTTTAACCAAACTCACTAACTTTATTAGATGACTGTTTAATTGCTAACATTGAGTATCTAAAGAAGAACCTAGTATTTTCGAGCAGGTTATTAGACTTGTATTTTTCCGCGAGTTTTTATTGTAATTCTGTGTTACTCTGAAAACTCTCTGTTTCACTAAAAACTCTGCGTTACACTGAAAACTCTGTGTAACACTGGAAAACACTAGAAAACACTGAAGCGAATAAAATAGAAGAGACTTTTAATTGCACACGTCTATTTGAGGAGTTCCATCATCGTCTTTACATTCTCCATTAATGCTAGATTCATCTGCATTAAATGGTTGAATGCCGCATTTTTATCAAATGTTACTTCTGTTGGCGGTACTGCTGGTACATCTGTTGGTACACTCAAAATTGGTGCGGTGTCTTTTTGCTGCTCCTCAATAATGCCTATTTCATCTTCCCCCTTTAAGCATGCTTGAGAAAGCAGGTCAAAATTTTTGGCTTCTTGACAAGCCTCTGTAAACCAATATACCCACCACAATCATCACTTCGGAACTACGGTTCGGTTACATCAAATTCGACTGGCCATACAGACGTTGGTTATATCGTGTCAATTTCTGTTACATTTCGCCATTTTCAATCCAAAAATGCATTGTATATTGACTCAATGTTTTTGTCCCTATTTTCTACGGAAGATGAGTTTGAGGATGATGTTATGGATGGTGGAGGGTATTACCCTGACGTTGAGGAGGAGGTAGAGTTGAATTTGCCAGAGCCAGGAATTACCTCCATTAATGAGCAAGCAAAAGCCATTACAGGTACAACTCCACAAGCCACAACAGTTGCTAAAGCCACTCCAGGTTGTTTTAATTTCCTATTTTCCAAAATCGATAATTGGACGATAAATACAGCTCGAATCACATCGTGCAAGGTCTGGCAATGAACGCAATGGAGGATAATATACAACAACAACGCAATAATGGTGACGTACACTTTGGATTATCCAGACACACAAGATAATGGAGTTACACATTTCTCTCCAGTGAAGACTGATGATGGAAAGCATAAGATGTTATCTAATGTTGGTTCGGTGTTAAAGAAATTAGTAAAAAGAAAGAGGTACCCAGGAATGAAAAAGACGGTGGACATGACTAAGGAGCAGTACCAACTACTTTTTAACGACAAGACAGCCTCGAAATTTGTACCACGTAAAGGCCAAAGATTGTACAAAGGAGATAGACAATCATGCTACAAGCTTGACGAACAACAATTTAAGTCTGTATTTGGAATACTTTCCGAGGACATTTCCAGCAATGACGAACGAATATGTATTACCTCACTTGCCTTTCCTATAAAAGTTTATTTTCAACAAGAAGGCAAGGAAACAACACAAGCCCTGTTTACAAGATTGTGCTTCTATGATGTGCCTGTAGCAAGTATTTGCAGCCCTTAAAAGACATTGCTCTCTACATCCGCCAGTTCACTCATTATTTTACGTTGACATATGCGCTTCCGAGGATCGCACTACCAACTTTGATCTGCCTTGCTTTCGACATTCGCTATCCAGAGGCGAGCCCGCCGACGATGAGACAGTCTAGCCAAACCAACAATGAATTTGATTCATTCAGAAGTTGAAGGATGGAGCGAACGTATTGGAAATCCTCTTCGTATCTAATGCGCATCAGAAAATCTCAAACGCATTGCCGCTACAATTTTTGACGTTGCGCCATCGCCCATATCATTCAGAACTACAAATGCACATGTCTTTTGGAAACATTATCCCGCCTCAATCCATCCTGCAACTATAAACGCTTACAGTGTATTTTGTCTAACCATGCAATATGCGGTATTTGCTTTAAAATCACATTCAAGAAACCTTGCGCAACTGCTCAATGTTTGATACAATTTTAATCGCTTCAAAATAATTGGTACGCAATTGGAGCAACGTCGCTTTGTCCCATGCCCTCTCTAGCATCAACGCGTCTCGCGAACCGAATACAATTTTTGCTCTTCAGACAATAAAGAAATCAACCCACAACTATATTAAATAAAAGTTGCATTTATTATTCTTTTGTTAGCATATCTGAATACTATTGTTGCATGAATGAAAGAAGATTGCGGGGTCCATGATGGGTTGACCCCGACTGGGCCCCCCCTCCCCCCCCTCCAAGTTGGCTGTGAAAGCGTTCAATTTGGACTATTATTGAGCGAGTTATTGGACTTTGATGCTAAAAAAACATAATTTTGAATTTTTAAAATTTGGGTTTGATACAAGGTATTTGGGTTTCAAGTTTTAAGTCATTTGGGTTTTGGGTTTCAAGTTATTTGGATTTTCAAATCTTAATAAACAATTTATTTAAAATAATATTGTGCTTGAATCACTGTGTTTTTTGATGAAAGATAGCGCGCAGCAGCCAGGTTCCTGAGCATGGCCAAGGAGGCTTGAATCATAATATATATCAATAAAAGATGGCAGCGTAGCAGCTAGATTCCTGAGGGCACTCAAAGAGGCCTGAATCATTATATTTATTGATGGAAGATGACAGCGCAGCAGCCAGATTCATGAAGACACTCAAGGAAGCTTGAATTACATATTTATCGATGAAAGATGGCAGCGTAGCAGCCAGATTCCTGAGCATGGCCAAGGAGGCTTGAATTATAATATATATTGATGGAAGATGGCAGCGTAGCAGCCAAATTCCTGAGTGCCCACTGAATGATACTGAGAGGCTTGAATTAGATCATTTTTCGATAGAAGATGGCAGCGTAGCAGCCAGATTCTTGAGTGCCCACTGAGAGGCCAAAAGGATTGAATTAGATCATTTTTTGATGGAAGATGGCAGTGAAGCAGCCAGATTTTAGAGTATTTAAAAATTTAACTTTGAAACAGGTTAAAGTATAGCAAGATTTTCAAGTATTATATAGAATCAAAACAGTTAACTTCTTTAGTGCCAACTGAGAGTGCATGAATTGCATTATTTTTCTATAAAAGAGCCATGCACAACAATCAAAAGATTAAGCATATAGAAAATAGCTTATTTTCGAAAAATGTTGATTCTAAATTTTCCGATTTTAACAAACTGATTTTTTTACTTCAAATGTCTTCAAAATCGCACGCAGGGTACTTTATAGTGTTTCGAATACAGTTTTAAAGTCGAGATAGTCCAAGGTAGTGTTGTGGTTAACTTAGGTGCAAATGCATTTTTTCATCACATGTCGACATTAAATTTTGAGCATATACTATGCGCGCCCTACAGGTTAGTTGTTAGACAGCATCTATCAATGTTCTTACCTCATTTTCGAAAAATGTTGATTCTGAATTTTCCGGTTTTGTCAAACTGATTTTTTTACTCCAAATGTTTCCAAAATCGCACACAGGGTGCCTTATAATGTATCGAATACAGCCTTAAAGTCGAGATAGTCCAAGGTAGTGTTGTAGTCAACTCAGGTACAGATGCATTTTTCCATCACATGTCAACATTGCAC
>JAOPGA020000198.1:0-10639 GCA_026419775.2 Acrasis kona
TAGGACTATATTACTTACCTCTACGATAAGATGTATTTTATTTTATTATTAACCATTGTAACAGATTTGGAGGAGTATTGACCGGTTAAATGAGTTGAGTATGCGTTTGTGAAAGATTGTTTAGAAATTAATTGTTTACACATCACTATGTCACATTCTCGAATTCCAACTTCACATCGCTTTTGGACAAGGTTCCCGCCCGCCACACCCAATTGGTTTTTAATAAAATAATTCTCAAGACTGTATTAACACATTAGTGTCCACGAGCATTTCCGCTCATATAAACTGATGTTTTCAAAAGTAAAATTTACTAAAACTACCCATGTAACGGGAAAGTTGTATATGATTGCAATAAATTGCAACGCGCTGAAACGCTGCGTTTTGTCTAATACAGTCTTGTTAGTAGAAGGGTAATATAAAAAAAAGGACATGATGGATTTCTTGATGGTCGGCCAATTTGCTTTTGCGTTCACCGTGGACGGTATCTAAAAGATCATTGGTGCAGACATCAACATAATCCAGTGCAGGGGTAATTATGTCTGGGTCAATCACAAAACCAGCGTCACTGCATTCTGCCTCAAACGCATCATTAAGGATGTTGTCACGTTCCTCCAGAGCAAAACAATGGAGGACACTACCAGCCACAATGCAAAGCCAAGGACAGTGACAAAGTAAAGGAGAACAAATACAGACCTCTTTCCTTAAAATTGAAGAGTTCCAATCTATAGAAAACAATAAAATTAAATAAGATGGAATTCCTTCAAGTACACAAAGGGAATAAAATAGAACCAGCTCAAGATAGTGAAAATAATGATTTGTTGTATTATGCCCAAGGAGAAGAAGAAGAAAAAGATAATGATAGAGAAGAAAATCCTAATAAAATTGATGACCAAGACGGTTTATATTACAAAAGTCTTCAGTATGCCGATGCAAAAGTAAATGGTCTGTCTACAAAAGACCTAATAGACAAAGGAGCTCAACTAAGCATTATCAGTAAAGATTTTCTGATGAAGACAATAAGAAGAGAGTATACATAAACAAGAATGCCGATATCCTTATAAGACTCCTAGATAAGAGAACAGTACAATGTTGGACAGCAACAACAAAAGTGACATACAACAACATTACCGTCGAACACACATTTGTTGTAATGCGGAGATGTGATGATGAAGTCATATTTGGAAGAGGAATTTGTAATATATTCAGAATTAAAGATGTATATGATACTTTGCCTGATATTAACAATGAAACTGTTGAAAGTTTCTTGAAGAAGTTTTCACTTACACCATTAGACGAGATTGTGAAGAGAGATTACAAGGAAGAAGAGAAAGGAGTCAAATACCATCCTGATGCATCATAGTACAATAGGAACGATAGCCATAAAATTTGTTAATGAAGATTCTAGGAGAAAGGGAAGTTGGTCTAGATCATACCATTCTTTAGAAGCCGAGTTACGATTCCATGAAGTTGTCAAAGAATAGGTTAGGGACAATGTAGTGGAGGAGATGGTTGATTTAGGTTCCCATAAAACAGAAGAAGAGAAAGATATGGGACTATTCAACACAAATTTGTTCTTAATTATGAAGGGAAAACCAAGATTTACATTCAACTTCATACCAATCAACAAGTTAATCGAAAGTGATACAAATGATGTACCAGGTATTGATGAAGTATTCAAGAAAGTTGGTTCATCAGAAGCACACATATTTTCCAAGTTAGACTTAAAATCCCCATATCACCAGATCTGTTTAAGACAAGAAGATAAATCTATAACTGGATTTACATGTTTAGGTAAGCGATATTGATTCATAACTGCACCATTAGGTTTAAAACATATTCTATCCATTTTTCAACGTATGGTCAAAGCACTGCTACAAGCAAACGGATTGACTAATTATGCTTGTAATCAAGTTGACGACATCATTATTTATTGCAAGACATTAAAAGAGCACGTAGTTTATGTACAAAACGTTTTAAACGCACTCACAGCTGTGAACCTTATTATACAGCCTACTAAATGTAACTTTTTCGCCACAAAAGTGCCTTTATTAGGAAATTGGATTGAGCAATCCGGTATGCGTCCAAATGTAGACAAATTGTGCAACATGTTGAGCAAGCCCAATAGACCCAGCTCAAGGAAAGGAATTCAACGCCTTGTATCCACTCGATTTGGTTTTGGACATACCATGCTGAGCGGAATAGCATTGCTCTGCTCGCATTTTTGGATCTAAGAATGTTATTGGAATTTCTCCGATAGTACTGTGTGTATTGGCTGTCGCCAGATTTTCTTCAATCATTGGTGTAATCTTAGGGAGTAGTCGATCGTAGTCAGCATGGAACTCAATACCCTCGGAGTTCACAAGATTCTCAGTATTGATCATTGAATCCAAACAGGGTACTTGATATTGTTTTAGGAAATGATTCATATCTTCATGAGGAGCTTTGGGTAGATCTAACCCTAACATGTTGATTAGATTCCATCCTAATAAGACATAAGACTCAGATGATTGTAACACGGCGAATGGAATAGTGAGTTGTTTGTCGTTATGACAGATCTGTAGTACGACAACAGGTCCAGTAACAGGAACTCCAGTGACTCCAGTAACGGTGATAGTTTGATGCGACATCACATATGATTCCTTTGGAAGAATTTCTAATGCGGTTGTCGAGATGCATGATTGATCTGCAAAAGAGTCACAACCGACATCGAAAGGAGTGTCACAGATATGAATCACCACAGTGGGACGGTCGATAACTGGTGGTAGTAACGGTACTTCACCCGGGGACTGAATAGGGTCAGTGAGTGAAGAGGCTAAAAATGCCGTGGTAACGCGAATTGAGGCATATGAGTGAGTGACTTCTTCCAATTCATCAGGCTCATTGAATGGGTTGTAGTTTTGCGGAACGACGGTAGCTTGAGCAATAGTGGCCTGTACTGAAAGCGGCTGCTGAGTGACAACATTGACTGTCAAATCTTATTTGTCTTCTAAATGTGCTTACTCAGTTGACTACAAATATGACCTTCTACATGATGAATACCACATTAAAGCGTCTGTAGATATAGACAAGTTAAACAAAAGCGAAAAAAATTCCTACTTCGCCTCCGCTCCAACCAGCTTTGCACTCTGTCAAAGATGCGTTACTGGAGCAACAATCCAAATTATGACACCAAATGTCCTCGGTGTCATTCATTACATGAAGACCAGCAACATTTGCTTCTTGACTGTCGCTATAATAAAACTAAATTACATGATGCGATGGTCAGAATCAATAAGGTTATCCAGGATAATCTGAAACCTGGCTTTGTTATTTGAGGCATTTTTAAATTTTGGGGAGCGCCATATTATTTGACGCAGCGTGGAATTGAAGGAAGCAAAGAAATGTCAGAGTTGCCAGAAGATTGGAAGAGGTCCATTTATGCTAGTTTGCTAGGATATGTTAGTATGGACACTTTCAAGCGATTCAACAAGCACTTTAGAGTTCTCAAGCCTCTCTCTGTACTCCAAAAAATCTCTACAATACTCATGGAAACTTCCCGTTCCATTTGGACCGCTCAATGTGTTTACAAGGCAAACTGTGAACATGAGCAATCACCTTCTCGGTGATTTGTATATATAATTTTTTGTGTAAGGTAACTCATCAATAACTATTGACGGGGGTTGTAAAACTACCAATAAACTTTCAGGCTTATCCCTGTTTTCTAGGAGTGACAACATTGACTCGGTGATTTGAATTAGATGTAGTATTAGATGTAGACATTTCCCTTTGTTTAAATAACCCTGGGTTAGAATGGGAACTCGTAATTCCGGCTGCATTATCTCTGGCTAATTCAGCCAATCGTTTTGAGCAATTAAGAAGTTTGTGATCAGTAGTCTTCTACAATACCTGCAGAAGAGTGAACCATGGGCATGGCGAGGTGCGGGTTTTGCAGAAATCTTTAGAATGTTAGTAGGAGGGGTCATCAATGAGTTATTTAATTTGAGATGTTTGATGTCTGAGAATGAACTGTTTCCACCAAAAATAGGGTTGTGAAAAGTTTTCAAATTACATCCGATGACCTTTTGATAAGTAAACTTCTGAGCATCAAAATGTGTCGTGATTGGGTCAAGAGAATTAGAAGAGTGTAGTAAAAACCAATCTCTGTAATGATGAGGAGTGTTACGAAAATAAATGGTTAAACACCTATACGGAAGTTCATTGGCTAATACTGCCTTTTAATTGAAACGTAAATTAAAGTCGTAGATTGAAACCTTGGTAGCTTGGTTGTAAATAGGAGTGGTTTTCAACAAATCATCAAGATAATCCGCTTCATTACGGTGGGGCTCTATAAGCTTCCTGATGAATGATCAAATTTTGATCCACAATTTGTTGATGATGTCTTGATAGTGAGTTTTGATAACTTTGGAGGCTGTTGAAGGTGCGCTTTTTAGAATAAGGAAATAAATTTCTTCTGCATGTACAACGTTCTGGTTTAAAAAATTCCCAAATGCAATTAAGTATGAAATACTGCTGGAGTAGTCGGCATATTTAGGAACTTGGTCATAGAATTTATAATTGCTTCTGATTCTTTTAGCGATATCTTCCGCTGGAGTAGGAGAATGGAACGAATTAATGTCTGGAATTACTTCAGACGCTAAACGGCTGCGATCCAGTCTAACAGGGGAAAGAAGCTCTAAAGGCTAGGCTCTTATAAGTGTGCTAGGAACAGGATGTAGGGGAGTATTATTAGTGATGAAACGAGAGGTGATGATGTCTCGAGTTTCTTGTAGAATACTATTGATGCAAGGGTCATCCAAAGTGGGTTTCTGAAGTAAGAGATGAAAATGATCTTTTGATAACTTGGCAAGGCGGTAGGGAGACCATCTTTCTTTAATGAGGTACGTGGCGACCGATGGGGGAACAATGTTATGGAAAAATATTGATAGTTGCAAATCTAACAAGGTGGCCGTTTGTAATAACGTAGTAACTTCTTCACTGTCGGTGATGTCAGAGTGATCCTCTTTGTTGTGGTGTCTGGGAGAGGTCTCTGATTCCTCATCAGAGTCTGAGTCTGAATCCTCCAACGAAGGAGGCGAATCCTCATTAGACGACTCATTGCCAGATGTTGGTGATGGTGTTGGTGAAGTAGAGCGTGTTGACAACTGAGGCAGTTGTTGTTTGGTAGTAGCGTAGGGGCTTTGTTTCTTGAACACAATAGGCATGATAAATACTTGCTCAAAATCAAAAATGTGATAATTTATGAGATGAGTAAGCTACAAGTTGGCAAGTGTGTGTTTATTTGCTTTTTGTGTTAAAATACAAGTATCATGCCTGTGCCAATTTATAGCGCTGCGGGGTTAATCCTATAAACTAATAAATATACTCTTTTAGGTAAATTAATACTAAAGAGTATGAGTGTGAAATAGAGATTCAATCTCCATTGGAAGGGTTAATTAACCCAATATAAGTTCCAGATATTACAACATTTCCCACACTCTAATTTATAAACAAATACTCTAATCTCAAAATAGAAATAACTTGATAAAAATAAACATTTTAATAGTACAGGTAGTCGTTGATTAGAATCCTCCCCCAAATAATAGCCCCCCTTTAAGCTCTTTTTGTAAAACCATTTGTGAATAAAATATTTTGTCAATATCGGTGTGATTTTCACGGTTGATGGTGTGAATTTCCCACTTTGAAAACAATAAACTCTAGTACCTCTCTTTTGCAGACCATGCTTTCTTGGATACTGTTGTTCAGTGAGACCTATGGTACACTAAGAATGGCTTAAGTTTGTCACCAGCAGCATTACATCCAAGCATTACAGTAACACCAGTCTTCTACATACCATTGGTGGCAATCTCTACCGCCTTGCTACCTTTTACATCATATGTCATGGTCCCAGTCATATCCATGTAAACATCAGTAAGTTTGTTATTAGTAGGTATAGTACAATTAATTATGAATAAATATCAACGAAATGACAAGAAACGGCTAGTATGTCATCCAAAAATAAATTTATTTTACTATTTTGGACAGTACCTGAGATGGTGCGTGTAATAGTAGCCCCGGCTACTAATCGACGACTACCTGTAAATTTTCTTTGGTTCTTTGCTTCATCTCCAGTAGTATCTTGTGTCAAAGGGACAGCATAGTCAGTGTCATCCTCTTCATTAACCCTATATGATTCAAAGTTTGTAATGCGTCTGCTCCTTCTCAAACCATTCAAAAGTGAAGGATTACTGGCAATCATCCAAATCATTCTTGACTCACTGGTAGTGTTTGTTACCCTTCTACTAACAAGACTGTATTAGACAAAATGCAGCGTTTCAGCGCGTTGCAATTTATTGCAATCATATACAACTTTCCCGTTACATGGGTAGTTTTAGTAAATTTTACTTTTGAAAACATCAGTTTATATGAGCGGAAATGCTCGTGGACACTAATGTGTTAATACAGTCTTGAGAATTATTTTATTAAAAACCAATTGGGTGTGGCGGGCGGTAACCTTGTCAACTTAGCAGCCAATTTGAACTCAATTTTGAATGATGCGGACAACACAAACGGTATGTTAGGATCCTTGTTTTACAGGGCTGGCTGCCTCTGTGATGGTCTTTGTGGAGAACATGGTAGAATCAATCTCTACACCGTTTTTATCATAGATCTTGTTAGTTGTGTCTACTTGAAAAATTTCTTCGTCGACAGGACTAAGTGGTGATGGTGTACGGAATATGTGTTTCCTATCCGTTTGGGTTGGTGCTTTGCTCTTCTTTGTATTTTTTAACACATCTAATATGGCATGTGACGTTCTATGGCATACATCTCTTTGTATCTACTTGAGCTGTTCTTGACTCAGGTGTAGCATAATAGAGCTCTAGTAAAAGCTGAGAGTAAAAAATGTAATAAAAAACGGGTTGGACTAGATAATGAAGTCTATATGTTACTCTAACAATTCAGATTATTTATTACTGATTAACAAGAACCCTTTTATACCTTACCGGACATTCACGCTCCATGCTCGCCGTTCATCTTCCGGCTGAACGGCTAGAGATTGTAATATGATTACAACAGAAGCTTGTGATTGAAAATCAAACCGTGATAATGATTTTTGTAAAATGGTTAAAAAGTTGAAATTAGAGGGAAAAGTGAAGTGGGGAGACAATCGGTTCTGGACAATATATATGGCCATGAATGCAACACAAGAGCAATTAAAAAACATTGTAACAGACCTCAATAAGATTTTCTTACAAAATGTAAAAATTAGATCTGAGGTGTGTATTGATGAAATTGTTTGGAAGTATCAGATTACTTCATCAAAGAAAGCAAGAGTTAAAGATACAGTATTGGAGTTCCCATGTGTTTATTTTCCACGCAAGCCAAATCCAAATGGTCTAAGAGCACATAGAGTTGCAATAAAGCTTCCTGGTACCAACTGTCCTTATTTTTGCTACATTGAACCATTTCTTAAGCAGCCATGGACATCAAATGGTGATGCAATCAAAGGTTTGTAAGAACAAGGTCAAATTAGATGATGGAGAGGATCTATCTGTAAGTCTTTACAAGAACAACAAGTCAACCAGTAAACACATCAAGTTCAACAAATATTTTTTATAGAATCATACAAGCCTTCTTTTTCTTTCCCCCAGAATTATTTGGTCTTAAAACTGACGCAATTGCTGGATGTTGATTTTTTAATAGTATTTTTAATCATTTTTGATTGTTCCAGACCATTGGAATGAGGTTCAATTTAATTCTTGAAGAACTACCCACTGAACTACACTGGCGATAAACTGAACACAATTAGTTAGTTTTGATGTATTCAATGATTTAATTGTCGCGACAAGTGTTGTTCAATAATGTTGGTACTTTGCCTCGATTAATCATATAAGAGATTTGATTGACTCTGAAGACCTTGATCGAGTGTAGTTACTTATTCACCACCACCGCTATGTTTGAGATTGTACACATCAAGGAAAAACAATTGTGCTACATTGTCCTTGACAAGATGAAGGCTGACAAGTCATCCGCTTGGAGATGTTACAACTTGTCAAACAAAGTTATACAATAATACTATCTAGTAGCGTCGCATTGGTTGTTCTGGATATAACCTCGAATTTTGACTATCTTTTTGATTGCAGCCTGGCTGGCTATTGAGATCGATTCTGTTCATATCTGTTCTAATTTAAATTTTGATTGGCTTTGTCATACAATATGGTGGAGCATACATTGTGCGTTTCCTGTGGCAACATCTTCGCTGGCAAAGACTCTACACCGTCAACCGTGAATGTATTCATTAYAACAGACTGTCATCCAAATGAAAATGAACCAAAGTGCAAAGCTTGACAATATTAAGAGTGAGTCAATAATTGATTACACCAACACATTGGATATTAATCACCGAGTGGACTTTGATTGTACTTTGTGGGTGTATGTTACTAAAACTCCATATTCTAGTTATTACTTCGCTTTAAATGATAAATGCACTGGACTATCCATTGAGGATGCGCACCAGTTTCTGACAAACGATTGGAAATTTGAATTTACATTTAACAACCCAACCGCATACCAACACGTGCCCAAGGGACTGAATTTCGCGGAGTTCAAAATTTTGAGTATACCGATACTCCGAACTAAAAGGCATAAACTGCATCCTATTTTGAAACGGTAACCAATTTTGTATTTTAAAAATAAACTGCGGTTTTTCTTCTAGACCTTTTAAGAATCTGTCAAGTTGGAGAACAATGCAACAAAACAACACATAACAATAACATGAGCAATCTAGAATATGACGACGAATACTACAAATTCTTGAACCAGCTTGAGGAGAAAAAGAAGGAAATTGCTCAACGCCCAACAAAAATTGTCCCACTTGACAAGTTGCCATTGTCTGATGATGTGAAAGGAAAATTAAGATACGAATTGTGTAAATGGTCTATCTTTGCTGCCAACAAGTTAAAAAGAAGGTTAGGACCAGGAAAGAGGAAGAGCAACATTGATGCGGCAGGATGTAAAGGTCGACTCGAGCTTGGTCAATGTGACTTTTTTCCATTCGATGAATTCTTTGGGCAACAACCAGGCGTACGGAGAACTCACTCTGTTAGATGTCCAGAGGTTTGTGGGGTAAAAGAGCCAGAGAGAGTATTCTCATACAAGTTTCCAAATGTTCCTGTACTCAAACAAACAGTTCTACCAATGTGGTATATCATGGAGTTGGGAGATGCATATGGTCGTTACTCTGGAGTAGTACGGTGTAGATATCTCAAGATCACCCTTAAGATCAGAGAAGAGACTGGGGAGGTGTACTGCCTATATGTCCAAGAGAATGAGAGAAAGACTGAGACTGGGAGTTGGAGAACAACTGCTTAACCTCAATAAAAAATTATTTGTACTTGTAATTAACTGTCTTTGTGGAAATAACTTATTCCTCCTCCTTCCTGCTCACCAGTTTCAAGCTTATAGTTATGATCATAGTATCCATACTCTATGCTGCAAATATTGAGTCATGGAAATAAATGGAACATGACTTGTATTGATCATACGTTGTAAAAAAATATTTCGAGATGATACGAACATGTGTACTATATCGTGATGGAAGTAGCAAGTTCTACACTGTTGGAGAAAAAGACAAGTCATACTATTACACATGTAGCCACTGTGAAAAGTGAATTAAAAAAATAGGAAACATCTTTCCGTCGATGCGAAAATCATACCTGCCATTCAGCAATGGTAAGGTTGGACATTATCTTTGCAAAGTATGCGATTCAGCACTAAGCAAAGCACAAAGAGAAACAAAAGCGAAACAACAATTGCCAATGTGTCCGACTCAATCAGAACAAATGCCGATACGTGAACCTGAGAACAATACATTACTTGTCGACTTTCCGTTAGAACCAACAAGAGCGAGCATCTACGAAACCGACAATGCACAAACAACAAGAACGGTATCCAAAATTCGGCATACTGTTGTTACAAATAACGGCGGAATGAGTTCACAAATCATTAATCTGTTCCCAAAATTCCATCCTTCAACAAGAAATTATTTTGTAAAATAGTACAATCATACACCCTTCTACTACTTAAGTTGTTCCCAAGTAGCAGCTATGGATTCTACACTCATATATTGATTCGTCATTCTAAGCACATGTTTGATTTATATCCTAAAGGCTTTGCTCAACACACTAACGAAGGAGTAGAAAATCTACACTGCAAAATAGAACTGTTAAAGAAGCTTACATCAGCATCGGGTGACTTTTCAATTTGGGCACAAATCATCATTCTAATATTAAGACCAATACTCATTAGAAAGAAGCACGGAATGAAATGGAGGAACTGTCCAGGAACTATCAAGTCAAGAAATGAAAAGAATAGAATTGATGGTATCATTAGGTTGAATCATATTATGTTACACAACTTTTTAGTAACTGTTTCAAATCACAAAGTCGAAACAGAATCTGATGGGGAAGATACATCTTACCCTGATAATTATGTTTTTGATGAAGAGAATGAGAATGACACTTCTGCAAGAGACGATGCTGAGGAGATTTTCAACATGCGACAAAAAAAAACTCAAATAACAAGCATGAGTGGGTGTAAGTTACTTTTCATTACTTTCTTCTTACTTTACAAATAGCATTAAACTTCTTCAAGGTTCCAAAAG
>JAOPGA020000199.1:0-16826 GCA_026419775.2 Acrasis kona
CCACCCTTTTTTTGTTTTTATATCTTTGGGGAACAATAGAGTTTGACTAGTACTCTAGTCCTACCTTTATTACGCACACTATTATATGGTGCAAGGTAGATACATCACGCCGATGGTAGTGATCTAAATATAAACAAGTATAACTCATTGTCAAATACTCATCGCGCCGATGGTAGCGATCTAAATAACTAGAATTTGCACTTACTTCTTAAGACTCTACAATGTAGCAGTTAAATAACGACTAACAAACTAACACATACCTTAGATATAGAAGTAAGATGCTAAACGAAGAACGCACGCAAGCGTGCGTTCACCAAGAATTAACATGATCATATGATGATTAGCACAGGTTATTTAGGCCGCGAGACAAACAGGTGCACGCAAGCGTGCACCACCTCAGAAACGGCAACTTTGAGGTATTTGAACACAAGAACTAGAGACTAGAAGAAAGCATATATACTATAAAGAACAACTGAAATAAGCTTTATTGCGTGTCAAACCCGTCAAATAAAAACAAACACATCTTTACAAACCGTTCTTTTGTTATGTACTTGACCACGTTCCAGTTTGAATTGTAATGACTGTTTATATTCCGGAGTTGAACTCCGAATCTCCAAAATTTAATCAAAAAATGATGCACAAGGTTTTATTCTTTGTGCTAGTGATTGTGGCTTTATGTTCAGCACTCGAAGAGAGGACTTTGGTTGTCATGCACATCTTCTCATCTGATAAGAACCCACAGTGGTATTTAGAAGGTGCAGATCGTACGAATTTACTTGAGCTAGGTAGGCGATTATTTTATCAAAATTGTTTACTTTTGAAGTGGCTCCTCTTTACCAAAACAAGGAGAACGAATGTTACCCCAATCTACACAACCTAAACTTGGGCTACAGCGGCTTTAGCATCGTTGATTCCGCAGACAAGAAGTGCCTACATGTCCACAACTCCAAAGAGGCTGAGGATTTCCTTCTTCAGATCTACATCAAAAACAGCATTGCCGAGAATGCCTCATCCAAGAAGTTGACCGCAATCATTGATCACGCCTCTGAAGTAATAAGGGATGGGCTCAGAATTGAACGCAAGAACGAAATGTACGCCAATGGTTTCAATTTAGAACCAATCAGAGGTCCTGACAACGTAACTGAATATAACCCTAAAAAGTGGAACCAAAGTCCATGGCAATACCAAAACAATTGCTACAATTATGGTAATGATGTTCGCACAGATACCTTCGCACAACCAGGAAGAGGTACACAACACAAGTGGGAGGAGAACACTTGCACATCCGTGTTTGACGCCGCAGTTAGAGATGGACTTCTACCATACTCAGATAAGCTACCAGAATGGGAAGAAAAACCAAAAGTTGGTCACTTTATCGCTTTGGTAATCTGGCCTGATGTCAACTTCCACGTAAGTGATGTTTCGATTCTTAATTTTACTTTTTTAGTGGTACAAGAAGGACATTGATGGATATTGGAGCCACAAGCCCGGTGGAACGGCCGCCAGAAATGTAGATAATAGTGATGAGAGAATCAAGGATCCATCTCGTGCAGATCGTGGTCCATACACAATCTTCTGTACTTATTTAGTGTCGGTTCCATCCAAGGTTCAAATAAATTAAATAAACATTTTAATGCATTTTACTTTAGTTTAGAGTTATAATTAAATTCAAACAATGGTTTCATCAAAAAAGAATACAAAAACGAGACACCTCAGAACAGATTTGTATGATGTTCATTGGTTGGTATGAGTTACTATATGTTTTTCAGGAGCGGAGTTTGTGACGTCAAGAACTCCGACATTGTTGTAACTAGTTCGGTTGTCTCAATCAACTGTCATAGATACAATACATTTCTAAAAAAAGGACGATGATAAGAAAGGTTTCTTTTGTCTTGTTCTTTTTTGTTGTACTGCTCTTTTGTACTTTGGGAGTCACCAATGCCTCTTTAGCAAGAAGTAAGGATGTTGACATGTATGGATTGGCATCCAACATCAACAGACTATACAGTGGTCAAATTCAACTTGGTTCAAAATCAAAGCCTGAAGTAGGAACAGCCGATGAGCCAGACAATGTACAACCAAGCGAACAACAAAACCAGTCCGAAGAGATTGAAAATCAGCCCACAGAAGGAGATTCACAATCTATTCAACAGCATGAAGAACAATCTCAAGTTGAACAACAACCCTCTGTACAAGAACAACCTGTTCAACAACCAGAGGAAGGACAGGAACAACAAGAGGGCGATTCCCAACCCGTCCAACAACCAGAAGGTGAAACCCAACCTGAAGAACAGCCTCAAGAACAACCGGAAGGTGAGGCACAACCAGAGGAACAACAACCAGAGGGTGAGACACAACCTGAAGAACAGCCAGAGGAACAACCTCAACCAGAAGCCGAACCCACCGAAGAGCAACCAGTTGAGGAGCCCCAAGAAGAACCTCAACAAGAAGGCGAACAACAACCAGAGGGTGAAGAAGCACAACCAGAGGAACAACCACAAGAATCTGGTCCAGAACAACCGGAGGAAGAGTCTCAACCCGAAGGCGAAGCACAACCTGAACAACAACCCGAAGAAGCACAACCAGAGGAACAACAACCAGAGGATGAGGCACAACCTGAACAGGAACAGCCTGAGGAGCCCCAAGAAGAATCTCAACCAGAGGAACAACAACCAGAAGGTGAGGAAGCTCAACCAGAGGAACAACAACAACAACCTGAAGATTCAGGATCAGAATCTCCATCTCAAGTTGAACCAAAGCAAGGCAAGAAGAACGCTGGGTCTAAGAGTGGTCGCAAGGGTGGCAAAGGACGTCAAGGTCGCAACACAAAGGGAGGCAAGAAGGGAGCCAGCCGTTCATCTCGCAGGGGAGGTCGTGGTGGAAGAAAATCAAATGCATCAAGAAGATCAAGAGGTGGTCGCCAATCCAGACGTGGACGCAACAATAGATCAGGAAGAAGATCATCAACTGGAAGACGCGGAAGAAGACAATCACCAAGAAGATCACAAAACCGTCGTGGACGCAGAAACTCCAAACAAAACAGAACAAGAAGAAACTCAAGATCACAACGTGGAAACAACAGACGTCGCAACAACAAATCGCAACGTCGTAACAGAATCGGAAGGAACAAGACTTCGAGAAGAAACCAACGCAGAAATGCATCAAGAAGATCAAGAGGTGGTCGTCAATCCAATCGCAGATCCAACCGTCGTGGACAACAAAAACGTAGAGGATCCAACAAACGTCAATCACGTCGCAGAAACACATCACGCAGAACCAACAGAGGACGCAACAACCGTCGCCAATCTGGTCGCAGATCACAATTCGGTCGCCGTGGTCGCCAGTCTGGTCGCAGAAGCAACAAAAGTCGTATTGGAAGAAGATCATCAAACGGTCGTAAATCACATTCAGGTCGCAGAAACAACCGCAGATCACAACTCGGTCGTCGCGGTCGCCAATCTGGTCGCAGAAACAACAAGGGTCGTAACGGAAGAAGATCAAATGGACGTAAACCACAATCTGGTCGTCGCGGTCGCCAATCTGGTCGCAGAAACAACAAGGGTCGTAAAACACAATCCGGTCGCAGAAACAAAAACACATCTCGTCGCAACGCATCAAGATCCAATAAATCTCAATCAAAGCGCAGAGGAGGTAACGCTCGTAGAAACAACAAGTCACGTGGTGGCAACCGTCGCCAATCAAACATTCGCAGAAACAACAAATCACAAAACAGACGCAACAGAGGCGCCAACAAGAACCAAAAACGTGGAAACGGACGTCGCCAGTCAAACAATCGCAAGAACAACTCTTCAAGACGCCAAAACAAAAGAGGAGGAAACAAATCACAATCCAAACGTAATGGAAACATTAGAAATCGTGTATCAAAAGCAGTAAGAAATGCCGGTAAAGGACTAAAAAACTTTCAATCCAAACAAAGATTGAGAGGAAATAAGATTGGAGGTCGCATCTCACAAGCAGTCAAGAAAGCTGGTCAAGGACTTGGAAGAGGAGGTGTTCGCCAATCTGGAATCGGAGGTCGCATCTCACAAGCAGTCAAAAAGATTGGACAAGGACTTAAAAGAGGTGGCGCTGCTCAACAATTCAGAATTGGAACTCGCATCTCACAAGCAGTCAAGAAAGCTGGTCAAGGACTTAGAAGAGGAGGTGTTCGCCAATCTGGAATTGGAGGTCGCATCTCACAAGCAGTCAAGAAAGTTGGTCAAGGACTTAAAAGAGGCGGCGCTGCTCCACAACTTAGAATCGGAACAGTGAGAAGAGGAGGCGTCTCTGCGCCCAAACGCAACAATGGTGGCATTGGATCTCGCGTATCACAAGCTGTCAAAAAGGTCGGACAAGGTATCAACCGCATCAACACTCAACAACGTAACAATGCTGCGCGAGTGTCACAAGCAGTAAAGCAAGTTGCACAAGCAGTAAGATTTGCCGCTTCTGCTGGTAAAAAATCCTCAAGAAGAAAATAAAATCTTGTTGTAAATTTTTTGTGATTAATTTGTGTTGAATATTTTTTTGTAGTTGAGTGACCTGCTGTACCCAAGAATAGATTGAAGTTCAAATCAAAGAAATCAAAAAATTATTGTGATTAATAAAGAGTAAATACAACTGCTGACCACAGCAAAGCTTCCTCCAACAACTACACACGAGTAAGAAAACATCTTATGGTTAGAGTTAACAACTCTAGAGGGATGGGAAGATCAAGACTGCAGATATATTGTAGCCAAACTAGGAAAGCTGTCCAAAGAGGAACAGAGAGTACCTATGGTACAGGAACATATAGATACTTCCATTACTGCAACTGCCACAATTTATTATGCACAGCATGGTGCAAAGTATGTGGTCCAATCGCTTATTCCAACTGCTCAAAGCATGCGAAGAGAAATGAAGGACACACTCTGGTAATAGACCCGACTGGGGATGACAAGGAATATGACCCAATAGTAAGAAGGCCAAAATCCAAAAAACGCAAGAGGGACGACGATGATGAGGATGAACAAGAACAAGAAAAAGAAAACCATGACATTGAGAATCTAGAGCTAATGACATGGGATAATCTAAACAGTCCTCCGACAGATGTCCTGAATATGATTCAACAGCCGAAAAAGTCCGGCTACTGCGGACCTTTATCTGGATATTTCTCAACCATGCCAACCATGCCGAGAGTTCCGGTTAAGGATAACGTTAGTAATAAGAGGGTGTGTAATCCTCAGGATTTTTTCGATCAAGACCAGGACGAAAACTTTCTGCCCAAACTTTTCGAAGGGAGTGAAACATCAGGTATTCCTGACTCCATATTTTCATTCGAGGATGATGAATATTCTACTTATTTGTTCAACCTAGCCGAGTAGAAAGTTGTAAATTTCAATAAACAAGAATTCAAATTTTGTTGTAATCTCGTATTTAATCTTACAACCAAATGGGTGCATGGACAACAAGCAGGTGCGTTAGATGGTCGTCATGGAATGATATTCTCACCATAGTTAGAAAATATTGATCAAGGGACAGTACCTGATACGAAAGTTGGAGAATTTACTTTCAGAGAGCCCGGTACAAAATGACTCGACGGACGCGATCGCCACAACCGTGGAACATGTTAATCACATATCGCTGCTTGTTGCAGAGATGTTTGATTTGGTGACTCCCGTTACACCAATGTCCATACGTTTGGAGTTGCTTAGGGACTTCACTACATTAGTAAAAAAGTACAAACTAGACGTTAGCAAAATAGATGACTCGTTCACCAAGCTATGGAATGGAATTAGGGACATGTTCGATACGAGCAAGTCAATGGATTCAAAAAGCTTGGCGATTCACGTCGTTTGCTCAATACTCTCCTTGTGCAACTCCAGTATTTATGTAAATCAAGTGCCCCTTCTAATAGGTATTAAATATTTATTATTCTCAATTGTTAACAAACACAAGAAATGTTCAATGTACTCAGGGAGGTTGATGTTGATTTTAGAGTCAAGATGAAGGCCATACGTCTCGTGACGGATCAAGGAAAGCATATTATACACTTCTCCCCTCAACGTGTTTTGGACACCCTTATTTATACGGCACAAAGTTCACGTAACGCACATGCGTACCAATCGTGTTTACTGTTCACGTGCGAAGTAATAAAGCACAGCTTTTGGTGTTTGGACCAAAACACATTATCGAGTATTGTTGATTTTGCTTCAAGAACTTTAATGAGCAACACAACCAGCAATAAGCTTCTTTTAGATAGCCTCAACGTATTTGAACTCATTTTAGAGAAGGGATCCATTCCTCCTCAATGTCTAACTAATTTCTGCAGTAGCATGTGCTTATGTGTAAGCCACGACGTTCTAAGTGATAAAAGCATCAGCATCATGAATCAAATATTGTCGCCTAAAAGCGGCTGTGGAAGAAGAGCACTTCAGACCACAATTGACATTTTGAACTATTCCACGCACATTCCATTATATCGTGGCGCAGTATACTTTGTAGGAATGGCAGCATGGGGTTACGGAGACAATGAAAGAGTTTTCGAGGACTATTGGGGAGCAGTTCTAAGCGCCATGAACAAAATTTTCAACCAAAAAACAACATCACACCCTCAAATACCAGTAACAGTCGCCCACGAAATCATGATGAGCAACCGACGTTTAATTAAAAAATACGGATCAAGCTGCGGAGACTTGGAATGGGCCTTAATCATACAAATTCTTACCAGAATGAACCTTTACGTAAAGACGGAGAGAGTTCAAGGCGTCATCATCGAAGCGCTCAAGGACATGTATCAACTTTATATGGACGGACATTATCAGGGAGACGTGGACGATCTTTATAACGTTCTGGATGTATACAAGGATTTGTGCGGACAAGATATGGTCATTAGTACTTTTAAACATTTAGGAATTGCCATCCACCCGGTTCATATGAATTGGTTGAAGACATTGAGTGATGTGTTGAATAGATATTTGGTGAACGAAACAAGAACAAGAGTTAGGTTGAGCGCACTGGAAATGATAAGACAAGTGTTGTGGCAGTTTCAATCCATGGCTACACATGAAATATTAGACATTTTGTTACCTGTTTTTAATAAAATAGATTCTCAGGCTGATTTGCGCGATAGTGTATTTCATATTGTGACTCATTGTATTAAAGAGTTGCAAGTTGGTGATAAACGTTTGGATTTATTAATTAAAATTTTATTGCAATATGCACAGACTGGTACTGATGTGGATTTTAGATCTTGTGCAGCTGGTGCCATGGTTGACTTATTTTGTAATAAATTTTGCAAGTTGCCCTGTATAGAAGCCTCTTTGTTATACAATGCGTTGGTAAAGTTAGTCAGTTCCAACGACTATGCAGTAAAGGACAAAGTGCTATCTTGTTTATTATCGTTACGTGCCACATCTGATTATAGACTAGAAATTAATTACGAAGGGAAAGTGTTATCGAGCCCTTACCTTCGATCTCATCCTATTGATTTGATACGCACAACGACGTGGGTTCTCCCTATTGAAAATTTGATAACCGTACTGGTGACTTTGATAGAAAAGGAATCTGATTATGCGTTGATGAAAAAGATTATTTTTGGTGTTTGTGATTTTTTGAGCAATTTTTATTTATTGAAGAACAAGCCCTTGGAGGATTTATGTAATGTATTGTGTTGTCTGTTAGATTCGAAATTTGAATATATTTGTGGTGATGATCTGTTAACCGCGTCAAATGTAACTACCAGCCGCCATAATACCGGATGTCTAGAGGCATTTATTAGAGCCATCAAGATTATGGCAGGTTATTCACATACCCTAAAGGATGAAGCAAAAGAACAAATTTGTAAAAAGTTGATTGGGTTATTGCAAAGATTATTGAGACAAGAATATCCAAACCAAGATTTAATCACATGTTGTCTAAACGCTTTAACTTCTTGTTGTTGTCAATTATCAAAATTCTTCACCACTCACATCCAGTCACTCTTATCCATCTTACAATCCATAAAACAGATCAAGTCCACAACGATATTAAGCATGTTGAGTTTATTACACGACATGGCCATTCATATCGACGAAGCGTCCAACCTAAATCAAGTATTTGATATAGTTTTGCCATTAACCGACACGTGCAAGTACTCCTATCATGTTGTGACAGCAGGTTACAAAGTACTAATGACATGGTACATCAAGAGCCATTTCCACATTAAACAGATCATGTTAAAGCAATGCATGCCTCTCCTGTACGATCGCATCAAACAAAACGATTGTACTGCTGCAGAAACAGCAATGGACTTTTTCATCAAGTATGCTTACTTGTCATGTGACCAATCATTACAAATGAATCATCAAATGAATAAAATTTTTAATAAAGGTAGATACAAAGCCTGGACCATTGGTAATGGTATATTGACTGCACAAAGCGGTCGCTTCGACTATGTCATGTTAAGATATAGAAGACCTACTGGAACTATAGCATGGACCATGAAATTAGTGAATACAATATACAAGAGAGCTCCTGTTACCATACCCATCACTCCCAGTCATAACAACAATAATAACATTCCCAATAAAAACCAACTTGCTGTACAGGATCCAACATCTCCACGTCATAACAGACGTAGCGGTTCGTTGTCACTTGCTTTCAATCAACCAACAACCAGTAACAAGGATAGTCGGTATGTTACCACATCCACCAGTTCCTCCCTTCGAAGTAGTTTACTTTCTAGAACAGAAAGCAAATTAAGCATGTCTCCCACCATATTCGACCACGAACGCTTTTTAAATTTTGTTCATTCTCCATTTAACATTCACGACCATGAGATCATTGATGAAGATGACATGTTATTGAACGATGATGTTGATGAGGATGAATCTCATCAAATCAATATCGATAACATTCATATCGCATCAAGTAGTGGCGGCGGCGATGCTGATGGTAGCGATGGACACATCACTCCATTTCAACATCAATATGACTCTACAAACGATGATCATCACGTTCTGATCACTCCACCACCCACTCCTCCATCCACCGATGATTCTAATCATCTTGAACAATTAACACTGATGGAGAATTTGGTTTCTTCCAGAAAAAGTCTTCCACAACCCATTGTAACATCCACCGGTCGTGGTCATCCTAACAATCCTCCTCATCATCACGTCAAATCTAGTTTCATGGACGCCATCGCCAAAAACGATGATAATGACGACGACGATGACGATGAATACGATGATATACTAGAGAATGCATTTGGTGCACATAAATTCCACAAACAAACTCCTAATGTTTATCAATCCATAAAATCAGAGACGTCGATGCCACTACCTCCTCAAAAAAGGAGAACCACGTTGGCTGTTGATCGCTTTGATCATTTACATGATTTACAACAAACACAGCCACAGCAGCAGCAGCAGCAGCAACAGCAACACTTGACTCATAAAAACATAAAGAGACATCACACCATTCACCACTTGGAAAGTATTCCTCCTCCCATCACAATCCCTGCTCCTTCGAATCGTTTGGATTTGAGTAGATTGGTTAAGGATGTTAGCTCTAATGCAACATCAAATACTGCAACGACTAGTGCTAGAAGCGAACTAGTCACAAATACACAGGATCATCAACTGGCTTCTCTTCTAGACGAAGAAGATGATGTGATTCCTCCTCACTTTGCTTACTTGTTTTTACGTGATTGGCCATTCTTGACAAAGGAGCAATCTCGTGGATTGAAATACTCCGAAAACTTGACGAGGGCATTGAATACTATCGAGTATATACCTAGTTATGAAACAATAAAATTTGCATTGTTGTATGTTAGCGATGGACAATCAAGGGAGGACCAAATATTGGGTAATACTCATGGTTCTCCTCGTTATTTTGCCTTCTTGAAGGAATTAGGTGATTTTGTGTCCTTGTATTATCCTACCAATCGATCCAATTATAGTCCGACTGGTTTGACCGGTAATGCTGCATCTGGGAATGGTAATTCATCTCCGTCGCCCTTGTTTTCTGGTGATTTGTTGTATACGGGCGGTTTGGATCAGAGCGAATCTATGCATGATGGTGAATATGCGTTGATTCATAAGGACGATATCCATCACATTGTATTTCATGTTGCAACGTTGATGCCCAATCTTCCCAATGATTTGCGATTTTCTAATAAAAAGAAACACATTGGTAACGATTATGTTACTATTGTATATTGTGACGACGATAAGCCTTTTGATGTGAACATCATAACAGGTCAATTTAATATTGTTCATATTGTTGTTTATCCACTTGATCGTGGTTTTAATCGCGTTCAGGTTATATTGAAGGATCAATACTATGGCAGCGATCAAGGAAAGATTCCAGAATTTGGTCCTCTAAGCGAACCTCAAATTGTGTCAGACGAAGCACTTTCAGAAATTGTAAAGCTGACCGCAATGCATGCCGACATGGCAGCACGTGCATGGAGGAGAGAACGTTTTGGAGAATACGTTTCGAACTGGGAGGAAAGATTAAGACAAATACAAGCCATCAAGCAGAGATTTGGATCCGCAGATCAAGGCAGCACATCACAAGACGACAAGTTAAAGTATGCAATGGGTGATTTATTTGATGATTAATTTATAAAAACACATTCATTGCCAACATGTTTGTACTTTGTTCGTTTGTATTTGGAACAATGTCATAAAAGATGAATGGCAACACACTTTCTCCGAACAAATCATACATTTCTTGATACCTCTCCAACACGTCATCAGGTACGCTCAACGAATTCATACGCTCCCTTAGACTCTTTGTGAGTTCCTCGGTGGCCTTCTTTCCTTCCTCATTAGATGTTTGTTTCCTGTTGGCCACCTCAGCCTCGTCCTCCTCCTCGTCCTGTTCATTCTCTTCAATACTTCCGAATCCCGTCGACGTCGATGCTAATCCCGTTCCGTTCGTTGGTCGCCCTCCCGCCGCTGCTATTCCTCCGTTCATATTGACACCTCCATCTAACGATGATGCAGAATTATTTTTTTTGAAGAATGGAGCCAAGCGAACGAAGAATGCACTCACTGCGTCTAGAAGAGCGCCGTAGCACTTTAATGCTTCATGTCGCACGATGGCATCTCTTGACTCCATGTCGGGAAGTAAAAGTCGTGAATATGCTCTGAGGTTACTGTTCTTTGATGGTTCCAAGAATAATAATTGCGAAACGTGTGGTCCTAATGCTGTGATGCCGACGATGGCTCCATAATGTGTTGTGCGTGGCCGTTTTGGATCCAAAAATGCATGTAGTAGCGCCTTAGTTATTCTTGGTTGTATGGTGTGATAAGTTGGTCCGTACCTAAGTGAAGGTTAATCATGACGGGTATGTGTATATTTACTTTTTACAAATATGTGCAATCATGCCTGCACAAAAATCACGAAGTGTCCAGTGATCTTGATTAGGGTTCTCACAGAGGCGCTTACCCACCAAACACGTTAATATGGAAGGCATCAATTGATGAAGCTTTAAAAGTTAATGACACCGTGTGAGTGGTACTTACGTATAGTTCCACATGTAACGTGGGATTGGTCAACAATGCTCTGGTCATTTCCATCAAGTGCATCAACAGCGACAAGTTCCTCATGTTATTCGTAACCTCCTCTGCGACGAATTGTGTAAAGTAAGGTACCAGTTGATGTAAACCAGGATCGGAACTCATGCTATCCAAACATGCTCTTCTCAGCAACGGCTTGTCGCCTTTAATAGCCTCCGTCACCTTTTCATAGTACATTTGAAGTTCTGCAGATAATACATGTTTCACTAGAGGTCTCAGTTCCACTCCATTAGTAGCGCCAGCTGCATCAACGGGCAGCGTTGCAGTGACGCCTCCAGCGCTCACTAAATTATTCTTTGATGGATCTCCGCCGGCAACATCTTTATCTGTGGGTGGTGCTGGGTTTTGTTGGATTTTTGGTTGCACGCCTTGGATGGCTAGCCAATGTGTGGTGACTGTTGGTCCTATTGGTAATTTGGGAGGAGCCGTTTTTAAACAATCTTTAATGTCAAGTTCTGGATCTTCTAAAAAAAACAAATCTGTTGTATGGGCCACTCTCCGAAAGCGATGTCTCTTTTGTGCATTTTTTTTACCTGTAACGGATGTTAATGTCCCTGTGCTAAATCCGTACAATGGCTGGTTAATGTGAGAATGATTTGATCATGAATGACATACCTCTACATTCATCTGGGAGAGAGCGTGGTTTACGTCGTGTGTTGTTAATATGGTTCTTTTTGAGTGTTTGCTGAATTTGGCTGCATTTTGTATAATTTCACGAAGGCGATACTCTACATCGCTAGTAAGCGCTTGCGCAGCGTCATCTTTTAGTTTGGATATGCCGAGTGTTTGCGCTATAACTTGTATTGATTCCTATATGCAGAAGATATTGGTCAGTTTTCTACGTTTGTCTTAACCTACCTTCTGCAGACTCATAGAACACTATGTCGAAGCAATACAACAACCAATGTTTTGTTGGGTTGACAATAGATTACAAAATACTTCATGAAACCGTTAAGGTGAACAAGACAAAACACGTATGATTAGACTTTATTTCAGAATGCAATCAAAATAAAAGTATATGTTCTAACAAGCAGCACCATAACTTGAACGAATTTTATTGGAATTTACTTTACTTTTTTTATTGAAAATTCTTTTTTATAGCAACCTTTCACTGCACTTTGGTGAGGCTGCATTGCAACCTGTTTTTCCTGAATTATAATAATTCCGTTCGACACTGGTTTCGTACGCTCTTTGATGTCTCTTCTAACTTTTTTGGCGTCATTGACTTTATTGCAGTAATGTTTAACACTCGCAATTTCAGACTTGATTTTTTTAGAGTAACGTCTTTTCTCTGGTGCAGGAGACTTCGTCGTGCTTGGGAGATTGAGGCAGCATGGTTTTAGGTTTAGGTTTCACTACATTCATTAATTTTCCAAATACATTACCGTTACTCTATTCAGGTTCAGTGCAACTTCCTGTCCATCAACTCCGAAGAGTGCCTCAATCATATTGCAAATTGTAAAAAACTCTTTTAAAGCTTATTATCTGTATTATCGGTCATATTTTCAAGTGTCTTTGTTCCCAGAGTCTTGATGGTAAAAGTACTTGGTGGAGTGCATCGGAACTTCAAACCTTTTGGTCTATGACTCTATGTACACGAGTACCATAGAAAGGGCGAATAAAAAAGGTGATACGTGAAAGTTGTAACGTTCCTTTACTACTTCACATAATCAGATGATCAGGCCACAGTATTATATCAAGTTGTGGCAACACACCCATAAATAGATGTTACTCAGGAAGCCTTTATAAGAATTAAAACCTTTTCAACCCAAACGAATCCAAATAAATAGTTTTCAAAATTTATTTTTTATTGCAAAAATGATAAAAATATTAAAAAACACATCAAATAGTAATTGACTTGAACAATATCACCAGTTGATCTCTCACCAATTGGCGAAGAACATACTTTACAAACAGCACATCCACTATAAATACAAGTGTATCCACATGGGCATGCCACACAGGCAATCACACCTTTTTGGAATCCAGAACTACATCTATTACATATCGGACACCCACTCGTGTCAGTTCCTTCGTAGGAACCGCAGTTACAAGCCACGCATACATTAGATGCTCCAAAATTACAGTTAGCATCTGAGGGAATAGGAGGTTGAGGGGGACTAGGGGTTGATGTTATGGGATTGTTTGTGCATGGCATACAATTTGGACATCCGTTTAGTTTGAATGTACCCAGAGTACCGCACACACATGCTGGGCATCCATAGTCGACTTCTCCAGTATTACTTGTAGGTGCTGGGATGGCTGTGATTTGGGGCGGTGGTGCCACAGTTTGTATAATGACTGGTGGAGAGGATGGTGTTGGAGTAGGCGTGGGCGTGGTTGTTTGAATAAGCGTTGGTGTAGGAGTAGGCGTGGAAGTGGGCGTGGATGTTGGTGTGGTTGTTGGTGTGGATGTAATTATCATCGTAGGACTGGGAGGCGGTGTTGGTGATTGAGTGGTAGGTGTTGGTGAGAGTGTAGAAGTCGTTGTTGGAGTTGTAATACTTGTTGGTATTGAGGAGGGTGTTGGTGTTTGTGTTAGAGTAGGTGTCGATGAAGGTGTGTTAGTTGGTGTAGGTGACAAAGTTGAAGATATTGTGGGCGTTTGTATTGGCGGAGCAGGTGTGTTGGTGTTGGTAAATGTTGGTATAATAGTTAATGATGGCGATGGTGTTGGAGCTAGCGTGGTAGTAGGTATAATTGTCGACGTAGTAGTGGGGATGCGAGTAGGTTGTTGTGTAACTGTATTCTCAATAGTGGGCGGTACAGCAATCACAGTTGGTGATGTCAAACCGATAGTTGGAGTTGGTGTAAATATCGTTGTAGGAGTTATTGTTGGAGTTGAAGTTGGTGTTAATAATGTTGGCGTAATAGTAGCAGCTATTGTTTCAGTGGGTGGTAATGGCGTAGAAGTAGGTATAGATGAAGTTATTATAGTGGGAGTTGCAGTAAGTGTTGGTGAGTTTGTTAGTGTTGAAATTGGAGTTATAGTCGACGTTTCAGTTGGTATAAGTGTCGGCGTTAAAGTTGGTGTCTGTGTTTGGGTATCAGTAAGTGTTGGAGTTAAAGTAGGAGTTGTAGTGGGTGTATTAGTCTCGGTTAGAGTCGGTGTCTCAGTGGGTGTATATGCTTCTGTTTGTATTTCAGTCGGTGTTACAGTCGGCGTAGGGGTGGGTGTCGGCGTTAAAGTTGGTGTCTGTGTTTGGGTATCAGTAAGTGTTGGAGTTAAAGTTGGAGTTGCAGTGGGTGTACTTGTCACAGTTGCAGTTGGAGTCGGTGTCTCAGTGGGTGTAGGGGTAGGTGTGATTGTCGGAGTAGGCGTTGGAGTAAGTGTGGGCGTTGGAGTGGGCGTAAGAGTTGAAGTAGGTGTTAGCGTAGGAGTGGGGGTGGATGTCGGTGTAATAGTGGGAGTAGGGGTAGGTGTCTGTGTAGGTGTTGGAGTGGGTGTTATAGTCGGAGTTACGGTCGGTGTAGTGGTTGGTGTCGAAGTGAGGGTAAAAGTAATTGTGGATGATGAAGTTGGGGCTTCAGTAGATATCTCGATTATAGGAGTTGGAGCTTCATAGTCAATTGTATCTGTTGCTTCTAAAGGGATCACATCTGGTTGAACGAATGTTGAATTGATTACTTGAATGGGGACGATGACTAACGCAAAGTTTGGACATGAGCTCGAATCTCTCTGACAGTATATCTTTCTTATCAGATCGGTTGCGTTATTCGTATAAGAGCACAGAGATTGGTTGCAAAAAAGTGTTTGATTCAAATCGTGGTAGACTATATACTGTACACATCGGGATTGTTGAGGTACGATCACGTCATTGTCTAGAGTTGAATAATTGCATGCGTTGTATGAGTAGAGTTTAGTTCTGTTAACACTTCGACTGTACAATATTGTTGCATTGAACGGAGTACTGGTATTGGACCATAAATCTTGGCACTGCACGGCGGTTGCAGCTACTAAAATGATTGATATCATTCTCATTATACCGATAGCATGGTTCATGATTGTTGAAGTTAATATTCTATTACGGAGGATATCCTTGCAAGTTTATAAAAAACGACCATTTTAATAGAACTCTAATATGATGTATAAATTTAGGATGCGTTCTTACACTCCGCCAATATAAAAGTACTTTTTTATTAAGAGGATCAGATTTATTTTTACATAAAACATTGTAAAAGTTGGATACGCTTTTAATAATTATACTGATATAAACTACTATTTACGTTACGTACGCCCGTCTAGCTCAGAATTTTGAGTACTCGGTAGAGCGCAAGACTCTTAATCTTGTGGTCGAGGGTTCGAGCCCCTCGGTGGGCGCATTTTAATATATTGAGAGAAAGCAAACACAACCATTCCTTGAAAGAGTGAACAGAAGAAAATGGATATTTGCTATTGTCAATGAACAAAATTGCTCCTTATTACTTGTTTGATGTCGAAAGCCACCTTATCCACTGTTGTTATGTTTATCAATCTTGATCTTAGCCGCCCAATATCTTATTCCCTAGCAATAAATTTAATTTCCGAGTAGTATTTTTTGAGGAAAAAAGGTGAGAAAAGAGAATTACACGGAAATTATGACAAAAAGTTTATTCAAAGATAATTGACGGTGGTCCAACGAATATTATTTCAGAATATGCAAAGGTGAACAACGATAATTTCTTCAACTTTTTTAATAAAAAATTGGTATTTGGTAGGCATCTGTCCTCTCTACTGTATTCATATCTGTTTGTGTACGGTACAGCATTGGTTTAGTAAGAACAACGAATAGAGCCGATTTTCTTCAGCTTTGAAGTGTTTTCGATGCAACTTGACAATTACACTTTCTGAAACTGTGTCTAGTTGATTGCTTAAAATTGATTCCTTTTTGCACATGTGTTTAATTGCTGTATTAAATACTCCTGAGACCCAAAATGTATGCATGAGATCTATGGTGCTGCATTTTATGTAGTCAAATCCATCAATGATTGAGAAAATAGAGCGACGTTTGACGCCATTGCAAGGAAATCCGTTTCTTAGTGCATCGTTAGAGTCCATCTCATTACTCTCTCTTGACAGTCCCAACAGACTTTGGAATTATTTTGTTCGTTCTTCTTCTTACCAATCACAACTGATTTTCCTTGGCAATATCCTAAATAACACCCATTGATAGCACTCCAAGTTTGAAGTATGGAGAATATCATTGAAATAGAAGAATAAAACATCTTGTTTTTTCGGCACCATGATAGCATGATGGACAACGTTCTTGGTCACTAACTATCTTCGTCCATGTATGG
>JAOPGA020000200.1:0-19605 GCA_026419775.2 Acrasis kona
AAGTCTTGTTCAGTCATAACTGGTTGTGATGTGTGATGGTTTTCGAGCTCGATTGATTTTTATAAACCAACTACAACGTATTCGTTTATAGTTGACTAGAAGTGCACTACCTACGAATTTCAAGGCAGGTAATTTCTCCGCGACCAATGGCAAATGCTTGTAAAAACCAAAATTACCTATTTTAAAATATTTACAATTTGGATCCGTTGTAATCCAACGTAATGACCAGATGTGGTCATATCTGAACCAACGAGGAAAGCTATCAAGAACGAGCATAAAATATTGTCGATGACTTTTTAAGAATTAGATGTCTCTATAATTCAGTATTTGATCAGAAATCCTGTAAACAAATCCATCAATCAATTGTCATAATTTTCCTTAACCCAATTTCCCGGTTCGTCACGACAAACCACCAAGACGGAGCCCCGCAAGAGTTGATACGACATAGTGTTATTTTGACACAATGCCATTCGGTGAATTTGGCGAACCTAGAGGACACGGTGGGGAGTTGGAGACAGATCAATTCCAATCGCTTTTAGAAAAGTATTTATTAAGGAGGAAATCACATCACATTCAACAGGAATCATCTCATAGGATTCAAAGCAGAGGGAAAAAATCAAGAAACGTTTTCCAGGATTTGATAGACGTTATACGAATCAAATTAATATCAGATGGAGTACTCGCAATCATATTAACTCTGCTAGTATTAGAGTTTTCTGGTATATTTTAAATAAGAAGAAACGACTAATTACTGATAGTACCGAAAAGAAATCACTTGAGCAATGACTCTACCCTGACACATGCACTATTGGAAGGATGGCCAGAATTGGCCACCTATTTTTTGGTGGTGTGCTACATTACTTTATTTTGGAGCGCACATGTTTATGTTTTCAATCTTGTTCAAAATGCAGACAGTATCATAGCATTTCTTAATGTATTGTTTCTTTTATTTTGTAGTTTTTTGCCTTGGGTCATATCTGTTGTTAGATCCTGGCCAAAACAAGTAGTGTCCGCTCTTCTTCTGAACGGCACTCTGTTCTTGTGCGGAACAACCATATTAATTATTTGGCTGTATAGTGTTTATAAGAGAAAATTTGTTTATCAGGATAAAGACTTACCGAAAGGAGCAATGACTATGATTACAATGAGGCTTTCTATAGCCCCCATTCTTTATTCATTTGGTATGATCATCGCCCCGATTCATCCAATCACTAGCATCGCAACTACTTTTGTTGGTCCTTTCTTGTTGATTTTTAATAGTCTTTTTAATATTGATGCCTTCGGGATTGTGTTTAGAATTCTTAGATATTTCGGAACTACGGTGCTTCGTAGGGATCCTAAACGAAAAAATATCTACTATGGTGTGTTTGACATTCAATCTGATGATATATTGTACCAGGCGCAGAGCAATGTAATAAACAAATCACTGAAGATCAACATACAAGAGGAGGCCGACCACGTTCCGCACACAGAAGTTTTCGATCAAGATTTGATCACAATAAAAGATTCTAAAACAACCTTCCTAACAACTGAAGGTGAGGAGACTATCATCTTTGAAGATTTTATTTCTATTCCATATCATGCTTTAAAAGATGAAAAAAAAGTTGTTGGGTATGGTGGCACCATCTCTCCTAGTGATCATGAAGTAGAAGTTAGTATAACTACGATCAAACGCCCTGGTTCTATCAAAATAGATATTGAAACTGGAGCCAAGGAATCATTTATTGCATCTGAGCGTTTTCACGAACTTATGATGGAACGCATCAAGGGATTCTCTGACGCGGTGTTTGCTATAGTTATCACAATTCTTGTCATTAAACTTCATCCTCCTTCTCATGAGCTATTTGTAAGCGACTCTGATCAGTTGTTAGTTGAGAAGATTAAAAAAGAGGTTCCTCTTTTGATTGCCTTCTTCTTGTCAGTGCTAATAACTGGTTCATTGTGGAGACTTCATGCGTTTGTTCTGAAGCCAGTTATTAAAACGACTAGGCTCTACTTGAATGCCAATGTATTGTTTTTGTCACTTGTATCTTTAATTCCGTTCGCCTCCGATCTTCTTGGCAAGTACAGAGGGTTCATACTAAGTTCAGTATTCTTTAACATACTCTTTGCACTATGTGGCATCTCACTACTTTTTATATATCATATTCAAGTGTTCCACAGAGGCGGTTTGACCACTCCACTGTCTTCAAAGCAGATATTCATAGGTTTCGTTCGTCTGATATTCGGACCTGTAGTTTGCGCTGTTGCTGTCGGTGTTGCATTCCACAAGTAAGTGATTACATTCGTCTTTGTGTTTGACATTAATAGTGTGACTGTATCAGTAGCCATGCCACTATCAATTTTGATAATAGAGATACTTGCATCCTTAAAATTGAACCTGTACTACCTAATCTACAAGATTTTCCAAAAGATTGATGGTTGTGCACAGAACCTAAAGCATATGGCTATTAACCAAGGACATTACTAAAAAACCATTATTTAAAAACGAACCTTATATCATTTATTCTTATATTACATGATCACTGTATTTCTTGAAAAGTCGCTTTGATACTTCGAATGTGTTACCAGTGGGAATAGTTGGATATTCTTTATTTTCATGTATCCAGTCATGCTCCAGTTTTTCAATTTTGTCCCTCCAGCCACTGCTTTGAAATCCCTCACCAATACTCCTTTTTGTCGTGACCGTTTCCTCTGCAATAGTAAAGAAGAGTTCCCATCTAGGAAGATAAAAGTCAACAACAAGATCAGACCACAATTTATAAGCATATTGAAGAAGAGTTGGATTACTCGGTTCACCCCATGATGTGATTTGATATCTTGCATTTCTTTCCATAAGGTCAACTTCACTTTTTTTACTTCCCCATTGCCTAGCAGAATGTGTCCAAGGACCCAACATAAAATTAACATTTGTCGCCAACAATTCATCCATATCGGTCATAAGCGTCTTCATTTGTTTCGAATGAAGTTTCATGGCCTTTAAATCTTTATTGTAAACAGATTTTACATATTCGGCATACATTTCATTCCCTGCAATACTCAAACACTGCACACCCACGTCAATCAAGTCATAATTGAACGTTTCCAAATCCTTCAACTCTTCACTTTGTAAGAACAACTTCCAAGCATTACCGACATCAGCCTTTTCAAAGTACAATTCTAACGGACCCGCACTGACGTCACGGATGGTAAAATCAGGCCTAGCAGCAATAACACTACCAGTACCGCTCATTTGTCTGGTTTCACAACTATACACACTATCCTGCAACAATTTCCACGCACGTTTCATGTTTTCAACATCAACACCATAACGCCTTTTGGCATACTGTTGGACCCATTCGTCAACATTAACATTTTTATTGCGCCACGTCATATCCGTGACCATGTCATACACAACAGGATTATTCTCAATGGCCTCCATGCTCAACCCGATGCCAGCCATCAACTCTCCGCTGCTCTTTTTAGCCGTAGAAATGTCCTTGGAAAGAGTGTGTAATTTACCATACAGTCCAGGTCTTCCTCCAAAGTTGTGTAACATGCACCATACAAAGTAATGGCCGTAGAACTTGTCGTTCCTGGTCCACATTGGAAGTACTTCCGCCCATAGATCCAACACCACCAAGTTCTCCTTTGGTATGGAATTTAAAAGTGCTTGTGCTTGTGGTGGTCTCCAAAAGTTTCCAGTGTGAAGTAGGAACCATCCTTGCATGACCCATACTGAGTCCTGGTCGACACTCTTCATGCTGCTGTAAATAGCATCTCCTACGCTTGCCAAATAGGTCGGATCGTTGGAAGGTGGTAATTCTTCGTTGAAGGGATCTGCATTGTAGAGATGATCTGTTCCCATCAGTTGGATTAATTTTGTTAAAAATGTTGAGCCGATGATCTGAAACATTGGGTCCAGTGGGTTCTAATAAAGCGTTAGTAACATTTCGAAGCGAATACGAACCAAGTGAAGTGTTCCTGGGAAGCCTCCCCAATTCCACAATTGAGATACTTTGGAATCTGGATACTTTGTTTTGTACTTGGGAGGAACGTAACCTGCATATCCTGGTAGCACCGGTGTCATTCCGAGCGTTCTTTCTCTTTCTAGGATCTTTAGGGCTACTTGGAATTGTTTTTCGATGAAATGATCAGGTAGTGGACCTGCCCAACCATACAAGTTACCCATTCTTGAAGGATGAATGTCGAAAAATGTACTCTTCTTACCTGTTCCATGGGAGGAAGGCTGGTCCTGTGAATAGTCCCTTGATTGAAATGTCCAATTCTTCATATGTCTTCTTCCATACGTATTCTTGACCGGTGAATGCTAATGGTGCATTGATTCCATTAAGTGCCATCCAATCAATTTCTAAAAGAGTGTCGGTTGAGAGCGGTGATGAATGTTTGTGTACCTTTTTCCCATCTTTCCCAATCCCACCACGCAGCAGAATATCCATGTGTGCAAGTGTTCATGTAATATCTGTATTTGTGTTGTGTTGTGATCCTTAATTTCTCATTAATGGATGGAGGTGGAGATGGTATATTTAGTTGAGAGGCACCCCAAGTTATTTGAGCATAACAATAATATTTTAAATAGTGATGAAGACCCGAAGCAAGGGAAACACCGTTGTTGCCTTTTATTACTATGGTGATTGGAAATTTGCTGTTTGCACTGTCTTTTGATGACAGCTCAAAAACATCAAACGTTCCCTCTTCGGAGGGTTTGTCTATGATTTGCAATTCAAATAAACTAACATGACCTGGTATTATTCTGGATATCATGTCTCTAACTGTGTTGATTACCACCGTGTCTGATGGTTTTTCTCTTCGTAATGCCAACTTCGGTATTACTTTAATATTTTCCTTTGCTGATGCGCCCTTTGGTTTATCGATCGCTTTTTGTATGCGTGGTACGCTATCAGCGTTATCTGTTCTGGAGAAGAACTTCAAGCCATTGTATAGTTGAAATAAAATAATTAGGATTAGGATCGTGACAACTCCGATGGTTAGTGTTGAGCGGCTTCTTAGCTTTGTGAAAGGGTGTGGGTATGCCATGTTATAAGATCAACTATCCGAATTTTACAATTTTTGTGACAAGATCATCAACAAACACAATAAAGCAACATTGTACACAAAATATTATATTTTACATGAAATGTTCAGATCGATGGGCATCTGTATAGGTAAGGCAGATTCTGTACATAATCCTTGTCTTTTTTTAGTTTAACGAGTACTCTGTGCCCGTCATTTCCAACTTGACTGGGTACTGCTTCTTTCTGGTGATTGTGGTCATGTGTCATAATCGGTACTACGTGCGCTCTGTTGGCTAATCCAGTCTGTAGTGCAGATAATTCAGACATTAATTCCTTTATTTTTTTGTTTTCGGAATGAGACGAAACAGAGGACTAATTAGATAATTAATAAGACGTGAATTAAATTTCTTACGGTTTCAGATCGTGCATTGTCCAAAACGTTAGATAACGATGATTTTGAATGAACTCTGCCAATGTTCTAAAATGTATTAAAATAAGATATAATAAAAATGACTTACTGAGTCATTCTTGATAATGTTCTCGGCCACCTTCATCGCATTAATCTTATCTTTTTCATCTTTTGTTGTTTTTGTTGACGAATTCCATTCTTGCTCATGATATACACTTCCTGACGATACTGACATGTTGTCATCTTCCAAGTTGGCCCTTTCTGCCGCTCTTTCTTGTGCCCGTTGTAACCGATCTTGTATTAGTTGTTCATGAGCTTCTATTTTTCTAAGGTTCTCCTCTTCTTTTTCTTCCTTCATAACTTCACCTTCAAGTTCTTTTACTCTTGTCTTTATGACATTGACTGCTTCCTTCACCTCTTCATCCTCCATGAATTTTTCAAAATCCAAATTAGAGGCGAAATTTAACAAGTCGTCAACCTCTTTATCCTCTACTTCTTCAGCTTCTTTTTCAGACATTGCCCACACTGGCTTTTCTTTAATCTTCTTATTCTTTGATTTGTTAGCTTCGTGTACGGCTATAGGATGTTAGAATAAAAGTAATCATTATTCATCTTACCCTGCTTTAAGGTAGTTGTGGTTTTGATGAGGTTCGACTTGTTTGTCTTTAACATCTTTTCTGCTTGCTGCTCATCTACTTCTAGTGTATCTACCAACGCCTTTCTTAACATAGCTTGTGTTTCCATGAACTAATATTATGGTAAATTTCCAGAACTTTTACTTACCTTTTGCTTTTTCGTTTCTTTGAGTAAATTAGATTCAATTTCGTCTAGCTTATCCGACTGAACTGCTTCTGAATACTCTCTTAACCACCTCTTGTGCTTTACATGAACATTTCCTTCCTCTTTTTCTAATTTTCTTCTTTCTAACATGATGTTATTAAAAAGTACCACAATCATGATTACCTTCTAATCTCATTTTCGCGACTACATTACTTTCCTCCCTCTCACGAGCTGGAGGGAATCCAGTATGCCTTTCGTCAATAAAGTTTCCGGATGGCATAAAAGGTTTTGGATACGCTACATATGCTGTCGATGTTGGTTGTAGATCCATTGTCCCAGAGTCCGGTCTGTTGCTCATTAGAACTCCTTTATATCTATCAGGAGATACAGCGCCTTGCGGACGACCGACAACAATGGCAGAAGTTACAGGTGCAGGACCAATATCAGACATATCTACAATTTGAAATTCAAATTTTACGAAAGACAGTCAACCTTCATTACAACAAAAACGACCGTTACAAAAATTGGAGGTAATATCAACCAGATGTTTAGAAAATAAACTTTAATGCTGTTTTTATTTGTCGCGGATATTGAGGGACTTCTTTATCGGTCTTATTTAGTGCTACCCTCTTAGCTAATCTAGTGGTGTCGGGACTTCTCATTACAGAATTAATCAGCGATGATGTTGTCGAGGTGAATCTTTCGTTATTTTCTAAAGTATTTCTTTGTTGCTGAGACGTCGCCAAAAACTTTGCTTGCGCTTCTGATTTCGATTGTACAGTTGAAAGTGGGGAAATAATCTTTCGCTTCAGGGAGGTTTTTATCTGCTCTTCACTTTGATTTGTATTATTTTTTTTTACAGTTGTGGTGAGGTTTAGTATGTTCGTCGTTAATGTTTCGTTCTCTTTGTTATTGCTGTCGACAGTAAGCATTTCGTTCATACTAGGAGACCTTCTCAAGTTAGATCTTGTGGGAGGTTCTATTTTGCCAGCAGATATACTCCGTTGCACGCCTTGAGTGTAGCACTTCTTCCACTTGCTCTTAGGACCTTTCATGGGAGAGGGTACGGGCGCATCACTTCTGGCAACAACCTTAAGCTTATAAAGTGGGCTTTCTATAGATATTTTCGATAGTTTTCTTGTGGGTGAGTTCAGTCCATCTTCATTTTGAGTGCTTTGAGGAGTTTCTATATTATCGATCATATTCAAATGATTATCCTCTGTTGAACATTCTTTGTCTAAAGGTACATTTGCATCCATCTATACAATCATCATAGTGAGAAAAGGGATCAAGGGCTGTACCTGTATTAAAATGTATTGGTATATTGATAAATAGATACAATGTGCTGCAAAGTCTCTCCAAGAGTACCTTGATATGCTTTGTGTTGTTATATATTATCACAAAAATTTCGTTCTAGGCGGAATATCATATCAAAAAATTTTAACGATTGTATGTTGGCGCCTGACAAAAATATCAGATGTTACAAATAATCCTCCAATGACAATACTCCAACTTATGCTTTTGTCAGTGCGCACTATAAAACTAGCAGGAAAATATGCTTTTAGAAAGAGCGTCATGTCAGTATATAGTAGAAAATCGCATGGAAAGTTTGAAAAACGTAAATTGTAGACTGATAAGAAATAAAAATGAACAAAGAATTCAATTTCAATCGATAATGAAAACCTAAAAATCTAGTGAAAAGATCTTAACAACAACTACATATAATTACGATTGTTTCTTCTTTTAAACAACAAACGCTGTTATACTCTTCGAAGCTATCAGTGGAATGATCCACTCAAATTGAATGAATGAAGTTGTCAGTTACAATTTCAAATGAATGTAATCGAAATCCTTGCAGAATACCTTAGATGGTTTCTTGTTTTTATCGGTATTCTCAATTCAAATACCCAAGTGAGTGGCCGATGATGATAGATGACACTAAATCTATAGAACGAAGCCATTCAACAAAATGTGGATGTAGACGAAACCGATGAACAGAACAGCGATAACAGTGGTGACGAAGAGGATGCGGATGCACAACTTAATTTACCATCGGGTAAAAGAACAAGTGCAATGAGGAAGAAGCAGAGGAAAATGGAAAGAGATCGTTTGAAGCAAGAGAGAAAAGAATATAACGAACAAATGTTAAAATACAATAAAGAAAAAAGAGAAATGGAGAAGAAAGTAAGAATAGAAAGGGAATCCGAAATAGAAGATCGGTTGCAAGAAAAGCTACAGAAAGAGGAGGAAATAAGATCTATTAAAAATAAAAAAGCAGAAGAGGAGTATGATCAATGGAGACATTTATTTGAAGTTGATGAATCTGGAGAAGCCGCCGTTCCAAATGCAGAAGAAAATGTTGGTGTCTTGTCTCAATTTATTTCTTACATTAAAAAAACTAAAGTAGTGCCGCTGGAAGAGTTGGCACGAAAGTTCCAAATTAGAACAGAAAATGTTATTGATAGAATAAAGACCCTTGAAAAGCAGGGAGATTTGACTGGTCTTATGGACGATAGAGGTAAATTTATTTACTTGACAGAGGATGAGTTGAATGCTGTGAAAAACTTTATTTTAAGGGAAGGAAGGGTTTCCATTGCTGACTTGTCCATGGAGAGCAACCGGTTGATTGATTTGAAAACTGTTCTTGATGATTCGATATAGCCACAATTAATAAATCGTTTTAATGTTCGAATTTAGCTTTAAATGCTTCCCTTAGTGTTTTGCCGAATGTTGATGTCATTGTCTTGAAGTTATTTTGTAAAATCCCAAACAAACCGAACTACCAAGGAACTTGCAGTATAAGTTGAGTTCATGTTCGCGATTATACCAGGTAGCACAAAAAAATAATGGCACCAGCGCTATCTACACAACTACAATTATCCACAACAGTAGAATTTGAAACCGTTTCCAACAATGCCTCAAGCATCTATTTGATGGCAACTATCACCGCACCAGAGGTTGAAGACAAACGTACACCCGTGGATGTGACTTGTGTTATTGATCGTTCAGGAAGTATGAGTGGAGAAAAAATAGCCCTTATGAAGGAGACATTGTCATTCATGGTGGAGCAGCTTCACGATAATGACAAGTTGAGTTTAGTGGTTTTTGATGATCAAGTAGATACCTTATTGCCCCTCACCAACATGACAGCACAATCCAAAGTACAAGCTACAAAATTAATTGAAAGCATTCAGGTAGATGGAAGCACTAATTTGAGTGGCGCACTGTTTGAAGCACTTGACATTTGTAAGGGAAGAAAAGTAGCCAACGACGTTGGTTCCATCATTTTATTCACTGATGGTCGTGCAAATAAGGGAATTCTAAAAACAGAAGACATTTTAACAGGTTTGAATGGATATTTAAAACTAATGAAAAAGCCCATCAACGTCTTCACTCTAGGTTTCGGAGGAGATCATGATGAAAACATGTTAAAATCAATTTCAGAGGCAGGCAGTGGCACATACTATTACATTACAAAAAACGATGAAATCCCACAAGCATTTTCCGACTGTTTAGGTGGTCTTCTCAGCGTAACCTCACAAAACATCAAATTAAAGTTTGAAGTCATGAAGGGTGTCACACTCAAGGCCATCCATTCCAACTACAAGAAACTTTCAACCGACCAAATCCTCCTTGGTGACATTTACGCTGAAGAAACCAAAGATGTGGTCATTGAAGTAGAAATCGAAAAATCTCAACATGATGTGGATAATTTTGAACTTGTAAATTTCACACTCTCCTACTATAACGTGTTAGAAAAGGAACCCGAGGATTTGGAAGTTACGGCCTCCGTGAACAGAAGCAACAAGAGCGTACCTAGTACACCAAACGAAAGATTAGAACAACAAAAAGTAAGAGTCCAGCATGCTGAGGCCTTATTACAAAGTAAAGCAGCCGCCGATAAAGGAGATTATGAAACCGCAAGAACTGTTCTAAAATGTCAAATCAAAAGAGAAGAAGAATCTCCATTTGCGAAAAGTAATGCTTACTTTGGACAATTAGCAACCGAAATGAACGATATGATCCATCACTTTGAGTCTCCACAAATTTATCGTGAAAAGGGTTCGAAGGTTTTGATTTCAAAGTGGTCCGAAAGTAATTACCAGAGATCCTCTGAACCGACTTCTGAATATGCTACGAGAAAGAAGAGGAGCGTGTATAGTAATTACTTGAGTAAGGCTAAGAAATAAATAATTGTTGATATGTAATTTTTTTATATTGTTGATTGTACGGAATCCTTACTTTTTCATGTTGGTTCCGACAGCAGAAATATGACATCCAAATTCTAATGAGAACCTTCTTGCATTCTATTTCGAATAATGTACCATAAGCACCACCTTATATGGATGTGTTAAATTTATTTCGGAACACCTTTCAAATTTCGTACATAAGTGACACCATTAAATTAGCTACGGATATGGATCGGACCGGAGTAAAGAGCACTAAACTGAATGCCAATCAAATTAGGATGTGCCAGAAGTCAACATGAGGTCTTTTTATAACGTAAAATTTGTAAGAAACAAGAGTACACTCACGCAATCAAATTACTCTGCGCAGGTAGTACTCTATGAACAACAACAACACAAACAACGATAACATCAACATGACCCAGGACGCTTATGTAGACGCATTTTTGGAAAGTATCGACCTGCACTCGCCTCTGGACCCCTTTAGTGAGTTCAACCCAGATGCATTAGGGAATTATTTCCTACCACAAACAACAACAAGCACAGAATATGCTCATAACTCACTAAACACCAACATACAGCCACAAAACACAAACTTTACACAAAATAATCAACATGACGACACGGCCGTATCATATCGCAGCATTAACTCACAACATCAATCTACCTATTACTCTACATCCAGCGCGCCCATAACTCCTAGAACCAAGACACCTTCAATAAAAACCAGAAGTAGGAGCCATCCCAATAACACTAGCCCATACAGCACCATCAATGTACTAGATGCCCTCTTAAGCCATAATCATTCACAAAGTCATCACGGCCAACAACCTCATCAAAAAGTGACAACTGACAACCATACAGGAGAGTCATTTTTAGACAAGGTCCCGTCCAATGCCTTTTATAGTACTAATACAACATCCAACCCTACTTTAATTACAAATCCAATAAATAACCAAGTTCAATCCGAGCGAAATTTTTATGAAGGATTTTGGTTTCAAAACAAAACACCACCCACCAGTCCCGTCACGCCAACCATAGCTTCACTTTTTAGTATTAAGCAAAATGAACCAGTCGAGGTCCGAACAAGTCCTCCACATGATAAACCATTAACACCTACTTCAGAGCATGAGGGCAAGCGAAAGATATTAACCGTGCGCAGAGGTAAATATAAGAGGTCAACTAAAATACGTGGGTACGAAGGAATGACCGCCGAGTTCAAATTTAATTGACATTCCCCACAGTGTTGTCATTTGCCATCAATCTTGAAAGAATTTTAACACGAATAAAAGATTCATACGTACTTAATGTCTTTAATCTGCTTCCATAAAGTTTTCGCTTTAGGTGAATGTAGTTAGAATTCAACTCATACTTTCAAATGCAAACATCCTCTATTCAAGGTATAGTGATGAGTTCACACGTCGTTGCAGCTTGTGCTTGGAGTTTTTGTTAGAGCAAGAGGATAGTTTTACAAAATTTGGAGTAGGAATTTATACCAAATAGATGCAGGTGCATATTCTATCTTGCACGTAGTCTGTACTCAGATACCACATGCAAGAAGTAACCTATAAAGAGAAGAACAAACCAGTCTTATACATGTTCTTGCAACCAATAAAAATGAACGAAGCAGCCTTTTACATCGGCAGGGGTAATATAAACAAGACATTTCTTTTTTAGCAGTTCACAAACTTCGTCAAATTCAGCATAGTCGCAACAAACATAAATCCTGCCCCAAAACGTCATACCTGGAGGACTCGTACTAGACTCGGCTCCTTGAATCGTTCAATTCTAATCAACCGTGTCAACAAGGTTCAACAAGTTCAACCTGCTCAACTGGTTGTGCTCAATTGCTTAATTGCCCCTCGTCATCTTAACAAGGCTTGAGATTTAGTTTAAACGATTTATTTATACATTTTGTGGCCTCAAATACTCGTTGATTGTTCTGGAAAGTGGGTGGCCTAACATTATTCCGAGATTGGCTATGATAGCGGATGTGAAAAAAGCCAGATGGTGCTTGTCTCTACCATGTCTCCACACTCCACTTAAAGCTCTAAATATTTTAATCCTCCCAATTGCATTCTCAACAAGTATCCTGACTGATCCAATTACTCTATTAGCTGCAGCTTGAGCCTCTTCAATATTGGCTCCCTTGTATGGTACAATACAATTCTCTAAACCAATGTACCCTTTATCAGCAAGGATGACCTCACCTCTTCGTAAATTAATGTCTGATCTTCGAAGCCATGATCGTGCCATCGAAATGTCGTGTACGGTCCCTCGAAATGGTCCATGAATGTCAAGTATACGTCCATCTATCAACGACACCACAACATGGTACTTGTGCTTTCCTGAATAATAGAAGCGCTGGATGTCCCAACCTCCTGGACGGCATATTAGACACTCCGTCCCATCTATAATGATTTTACAGTGACGGAGTATCCCAGTATCAATGTTGTCATCAAAACGTCCTTCAAAATCAAACTTTTAGTAGGTTAGCAGAATTTTAAATGTGTTGTTGTCTTACCACAGGCATGCAATGCTGGACTACTTTGGCCATTGTCTTCCATATTATCTCTGAATATGTTTCATAATTCAACCTAACTTGCAGAAGTACTGTTCTTGATGTAGGGTAGACTTTTAAAAAATGTGATGTTAAAATGAGATCACGAGCTGTCACATCATGTGTATGCAATACTTCTAATAAAAATCCTAACACCTCTGGCCAAGTCCCAATAGATTTACGAAATTGTCTTTGACCCCTTGACTTGAATATCTTTGTGAAAGATTCTAAAATCTTGTCTGTATAGAGATTTTTAAGATACGGAGGCATTTATTTATTCACAAACAATTTCATTCTCGCAACTGACACAGGTGTCCTTTCCATCATTTCTTGTTGTTGGTAAACCGAAACAATTTTTGGTAGTAACGAACAACATTTTGGGGATGGTATGACATTCGAGTGATAGAGTGACAAGTTACTGGCCACTATTAAAGCGTATCATGGACCATTGGTAACTTTTTAACACAAAACAAGAATGGGTTCAGGTACAACTTGGTCTGAGGACAATAATGAAAGGCTGTCATTTGCTTATAACTTTCTGGGTATTAGAGATAAGCAACTTTTACAAATGTTTGTCATTGGTGAGAGCGAGAAGAGATTAAAGGACCGTGTGAGAAATGCCACTGGATCGATGTTGGTTGCAGTAGATGCCAAACCAAAGTGTGGAGTGGAGAAATCCTTGGGTGAGGAGTTAGAGACCACTTTGATGAGCTCTTAAAACTTTACAAGACAAAAAGGGAAGCCAACATTTCCTTCCGTGATGATGCAGCAAAGCACTATGCACCAAAAAAAGGGGCATCTAAGAAGGACCATGATCCATTTGTTGACCTACGTGACATGCGAGACCTCAACAAAAAACTCAAGAAACAAGACAGTGCTGTCGCACTTATAACAAAATTAAAGGACAGTAGAAGGAAACAAAAAAAAGATAAGGAGTTCCAAGCGCTTCTTGAGGTAAGGTAGTATCTATACCTTACCAGCCCCGTTTCCAAAACCGCACCATTGTTGAAAAGCCAAACATCGACACAGAAGGCAAGCACTTTTAGTCGGTTGGACATGTCATCACCATCTCGTCGCAGTTCTGACATTATTGTAGTTTCTCCAGAAAGGAGTACAAGCAAATCCGAATCGGTTACAAATGCATCTACAATAAAAATTGCATATAAAAGGTATACTGCACCAGAAAAATATACCTACCTGTTCCCAAGCCATCATCACTTCAGGTACAGGTTTTCAAGAAATAGATGTCAGAAAAAAGGTGTATTTGACACATTCACAATCTCACTTCAAATCAATGATTTGAAGGACTCTATTCCAGAGGGGTACGGTCTAGAACATAGCGTTTGTGACTCTGAGGTGAAGTTTGACCAGGCCATCACAATTAAAGTACCTGATGATGCCAATACTGATGAAAGCTCGTTCGCTTTATATCAGAAAAAGCCTGGAAGAGAGTTTGAAGGGTTTGTTATTACTAGAACCGTTGCTCCTGAGGTGGAAGAGTCGTATATGAATACGTTCAGTCAAGTTCTGTAATTTAATAAACATTTTTTTTTGAATTTTATTTGAGTTTAAGCAGTCTTAACATGATCAGATTGGGTTAACAGTCTTAACACAGTTGATCGTGCTAAACAATTCAAGGAACCAAGTCTACTAAAAAGATGATTCAACAAGACAAGGATTACTTTTGAGAACTCGAGACTGGATAGTGACTTCATAACTATCATCCCATAAACTAAAAGAGGAACAAAGAAGAAGGAGAGGATGACGAAGATGACGTAGGGATGGAGGAAGAAGAACCATCTTTGGCCCGGACATAACATGCTATTTCAAATATTGTTCGGCAAAAGATTACCATAATAAAACCATTTGATTCTACAAAGAAACAACTTACATAAAATAAAAATTCGTTTAATTGTGTGAACATTGTAATTTTTTATTACCGTTGATTAGTTAGATTATCTTGTCTGTCAAAACGATTGTTAACACAATGGTATATCTCCGCTTATCTATCAATTTGCACGTTACTCTCCATCATCGGGCAATTGAATGTTATGTTCTGAGTTTCATTTGCATAACCGGAAACCTTTTTCCTTCTTCTTATCAATGCCATAGTTATAAGCAAAAACATTAGTATTACTAACAACACACCAACTATAATACAAATTACTACCACAATGATCGCATTATTAGAAGCAGTCAAATTTTCACTGTTATTTGTTGAGGACATAGTGTTTGTATTAGATCCTGAATAGGCTGCCAGACTATATACTGCTATACTTGCTGAAGAATTGCCTTCTCTAAAATCACGTTCTAGCACTGCAACTTCATTCTCTTCTATCATATTGCTTTGTGACAATACGATGGATGAGTTTTGGTATTTAAATGAAGAAGGAGAGAATGTTGATGGCAGTGGTAAGCTCATTGAGTTAACACTTTTACCTTCTTTGTAAACAGTCGCAATGACAGATGAAGAATCACCATTTGTAATTAAACTAAGTTCTATTGTATAAGTGGACCGTATTTGAAATTGGAATCTCTTCTTTCCCTCATATGAGTTTGAGTTTTGTAATGCCTTAATATAAATGTAAGGATTGGTTCCATGAAGTATTGACAATCTTATAAAAGAGTCAGCCGAATGAATCCATAATTCTGCAACAAATATCCCATCTGAGCTATTTAAAATTGAAAAAGTACAGCGCAACGCTGTTATATTCAAAAGCTTTGAAGTGGTGGATAGTGCTTTTCTTGCTCGAATCGTGGATGCAAAGGACGAACTAATTTTCAAATGTTGCTGTTGATTATCTTCTTTGGATATAGATACTAATGGTAATTCGTTACTTGCGAAATAAGTGTTTGAGGAATTGCTACCATCAAAGAATACCATTACTTGTGATATAGATGTAATGGGCAATTCTATAGTAGAGGGTGTATTAGCTGATGGTGCAGAAGAACTGATAATTGATGGTATTTTAGTGGTGGTGACTTGATGAGTTAAAGCATCTGTGGCTGGAACGGATGTAGCGTTAAGACCAGATATTACCAAGTTCAAGCTTGTGTTCTTTGGGTCCACTACATTGATTGTCAAAGGAACATAAACAGTCAAATAGTCATTTAATGAAAGCGTATATTCAGTGTCGGAAGACGTCAACTTGAACGGTGACATCAGCGGTTTAGAAGCTATTAATACATCTACAGTTGTATAATTCATTGTTCCTGGGATGAAGTATACCACTAGCACTTTATGCGATCCTTGCACATGAACAATACCATACGTTAGGTAGTGTTCACTATTGTTATTATATATCACGAAAGGGTTTATTGACGTATCTACTGGAATTTTCGACAGAATAGTTTGGGTCCTCACCGTGTTATTATGAACTGTACATGTTATCTGAGATATACTGGTAGTATTATCGATTGATGAAACATATGAACACATAATAACATCTGATCTGGTGATATGATCATAATAAGTTGTAATGGTAGTACTACTGGTCGTTGAGAATGTTGATAGTGGAACAGTAGCACAGTCATTAGAAGTGCAAGATAGTTTTTCGACAATTGATGTATGATTGATGTTTATCACGATTATAAGATTCAAAGTATTGTTTGAAACAGATGCTTGTAGCAGTGAAGTTATGTTGCCTTGTATGTTGTCTTTGATAATGGTATAGTTTGTGATGATACCATCAACTAGCGATAGAGCAGCCACATAAGATGTTTTTGTTAGAGATTCATAGACGGTAACATATGTGCGATTGTTGAATGTGAATCCAATTATATATGTTGAATTGAAGATTGATAGAGTGGAATATAAGGATATTGGAGTTGCAGAGGGAATATGTGTAGGAGTGGGAGTAAATATAGTTAGGGACATCACATATACCAATTCCATCGGATCCTGTATATTTACTCTAGTTGGAACCAGGATAGTACTTTTTGTATTCAATGCAATACTATAGTTTGATCCTGTTGAATATATTTTAAATGACTCGTGCTGAAATGGAGGTGGGACTATAAAAGATTTCAACAAAGTGTAGTTTTGTGAACTAGGGTTCAAGTACACCAATGAGACATTAAATGATACAGGACTGTAAATCAAACTATAAAAATAAAACGAACTCGTTACATTATTATAAACAGCAAATGGAACATTGTAGAGGCCATCAAATGTTGCCAATTCAAATTGTGGGTGTGTAGCGCTTGTTAATGTAGAGGATACCATCTTAGTGATTTTTGATGAACTATCAATTAAAGATGATGCCGAAATTAAAAGCACATCAGAGTCAATAGAATCATCATAATAAATGGAAATGTGGTTTACAGTAGATGAAGAGATTTGACCAATGATAGTAACAAAGCTGCTCACACTATTGGTCACCTTACTTACAGTGACATTTCCATTCAACTGCGAAACAATCACCAAATTCATTGATCCATTTACAATAGATCCTTCTAAAATATTTGTTATGTTAAATGGTACATTATTAGCTATTATCTTATGAGTAGTCAGTCCATTAATAACTTGAGTGGCTATAACATGGCTAGTTTGATTGACTTCATTATAAACGGACGAGTATGTAATGTTGTTACAGATCAAATGAACAACACTCTGAGATAAATCAAATAGAAGCTCCTCATTGGTAGCAGGAGGAGTCACTATAGGTAGAGAAATAATCAAATCCAAAGTTGAACTATTGTTACTAAAGCTTACTATTTTAGGTACTGTAACAATTGTACTGTTGCCAAATGATAAAATATATTGATTACTTGTAGCAGTGAATATATATCCATGTGGCATATAAATTGTATTCAAAGTATTTACAGTCTTGGAATTGATATCAAAATTACTGATAGTAACAATACTACTTGTAGTATTTGATGATAATATAAATGCACTTGTTACACCAGTTGCATTATTATATACAGAAAACAAAATTGAATTACTTTCTGGAGCAACTGAAATAACATTTATATTTGTAGCTGGTAGAGGTGTAGAAGTATTTTTGATTTGGACTGTTAAACTACTTAGAATAGTAGATCCTTCTGCAGTTGTTGTTGATGTGAGCAAATGTGTAGATTCTGTTTTAGGATCATAGATGGACACAATGCTGTTAGATGAACTAATTATTGGTGAAATCGCAGTAATGTTATTATTTGATGCGAGAACAAGCTGAGCGATGGTAGAGACGCTTGTGTTGGACATAAGGTTGACTTGAGAGATAGAGATGACTCCATTATAGATTGTAGAAAATAAGATATCTGTAGTGTTTGTATCAACAAGCACAATCTGTAGAATTACGCCCAATATATTTGACTTTACTGTAGTGATTGTTTGTGTATTATTCAAAATTGATGAATATAATATTGTAGAAGCATTTAAAGTTGTATTATAGTGGTACATGACTGAAAATCCATTTTTGGTGAAGGCTACAGAGTACAATGAAGTAGATGTGGGCGTTTGTGTTAGAGAAGGTGTTAATGATGGATTAACTAGAGTTGATGTTGTATGTGTTGGTGTCTGTGTAGGCGTTGCAGTTGTTGTATGTTTTTTTGTAGTCGAGGGTATAGGTACTGATGTAAGAGTTGGTGTGGGAGTTTGTGTTGGCGTTGATATAGGAGTAGGGGTTGGTGTAGACGCAGCCGTAGGCGTTGGAGTTAGAATAGGTGTAGGAGTTGATGCACTTGTTGTTGTAGTTGAAGGAGTTGGAGTAGGTGTGGGAGTTGGTATAGGTATTAACAATGGCGTAGGAGTTGGTGTTGGTGTCAGTGTTAGAGTAGGCGTGAGAGTGAGTGTAGGTGTATGAGTGGGTGTTTGAGTTGGTGATGCAGTAGGTGTTGTAGTGGGAGTATGCGTGAGAGTGGGTGTAGGTGTAGGTGTGGGTGCTGGTGTGGGTGTTGGTGTTGGAGTAGGTGCGGGAGTTGGAGTACGAGTAGGTGTTGGAGTAGGTATAGGTGTAAGTGTGGGTGTAGGTGTCGGAGTAGGTGTGGGTGTTGGTGTTGGAGTAGGTGTTGGTGTTGTAGAAGGTGTTGGAGTAGGTGTAGGTGTTGGTGTTGGTGTAGGTGTTGGTGTTGTTGTGGGAGTAGGTGTGGGTGTTGGAGTAAGTATTGGTGTGGGAGTAGGTGTGGGAGTAGGTGTTGGAGTAGGTGTTGGTGTGGGTGTGGGTGTTGTTGCGGGAGTAGGTGTTGGTGTTGGAGTAGGTGTTGGTGTTGCGGGAGTAAGTGTGGGTGTTGTAGTAGGTGTTGGTGTAAGTGTTGGTGTGGGAGTAGGTGTGGGAGTAGGTGTTGGAGTAGGTGTTGGAGAAGGTGTAGGTGTTGGTGTGGGTGTGGGTGTAGGTGTTGTTGTGGGTGTTGGTGTTGGAGTAGGTGTTGGAGGAGGTGTTGGTGTTGGAGTAGGTGTTGGTGTTAGTGTTGGTGTAAGTGTTGGTGTTGGAGTAGGTGTTGGTGTAAGTATTGGTGTTGGAGTAGGTGTTGTTGTGGGAGTAGGTGTGGGTGTTGGAGTAGGTGTTGTTGTGGGAGTAGGTGTTGTTGTAAGTGTTGGAGTAGGTGTTGGTGTAAGTGTTGGTGTGGGAGTAGGTGTTGTTGTGGGAGTAGGTGTTGGAGTAGGTGTTGGTGTGGGAGTAGGTGTTGGAGTAGGTGTTGGTGTAGGAGTAG